>JAZHYW010036894.1:0-14799 GCA_037355805.1 Ixodes ricinus
GGACTTCACAATAGCGTGATACATATTATTTTGTATATTTATTATTTTGTAAAGTTCGACATCCAGCCATGGCTTTCGGATTTTCGTTTTGCCTTCCTCACTTCAACCTACGAGGGAACGCACAATCGTATAAGTCCGTGGTTCTCAAATGGGGGCCCGCGGACCCTTTGGGCTCCGCGAAGGCATTCTAGGGGTCCACGAAGCCCTGCCTCATCAGTCAAACCCGGCGGAAAAAGGTGTCTTTTCTCAGATTGAGAAGAAACATTGAAGTTGTTCGGGTGAGTTTTTTCGTGTATCTGTTAAAAAAAAGAAGTCTGCTTCGTACATACCTTAATTATATTAATTTAGTAAATCATTATTGTAACTAACCTACACGTTTCCCTTTTCCTCACCACGAACGGGGTCCTCCATCATCTCCGCCGATCCACAGGGGGTCCGCGAAACGTCCACTGTTGAGAACCACTGGTATAAGTCATTGAATATTGTTATAAACATGCTGCAAGCGTTATCTTCACGCTCTTCCAAATATACGCTTGTCCAAACAAACCATTAAAGAATCTCTTACTTCGTTGCATTAAAAAAAAAAACACTTTAGTGGTTCTTAGAACAGGCGTGTGTCTGTCCGTTTTCTGTATTACTTTCTCTTTCTTTTTCCCTATTTCCTTTCTCGTCTATCTTCTTCTTTCCTGGTCCCCCTTCCTCTTTCTCTTTCATTTCTCGTCTGTCCTCTTGTTGTCTGGTCCCAGTGCAGACCAGCACCTCAACGCTGGTTAGCACTCTTATAAAAGAACAGTAACCGAATGCAGACAAAACAAAATTGTTGGCCAAGCTTGTCAGCGCCAGTATTGCGGAGTTGCCACTCCGGAGTTGGAATGATTCCAGAATCATTCAGGATTTCTGCGACCCGGAATGGAATGGGAATGGAATGGCGGCAACGTTGAGGGGAATGGAATGGGAATGGAATTAGATGCCTTTTGCCCGGAATGGGTGGGAATGGAATGGGCCCGGTTCTTCATATTTTTCTTTATTTATTTAATATTATTTATTTATTTATATGCATGTAGATATATATACATATATATATTTTTTTCTTTTTTGGAAAGGGGGGGGGGGGGTGTTACGCTGAAGCTATACCGAGCCAGTCAGCGGGTCAGTTGTTAAAATAAAATGAATACAAAAAAAAAGTGTCAAAGCAAAGAGCAGAGGGGAAGAAGGGGGCGAGGGGGGGGGGTCGGCGGTGGCGTCTTTCCTGGACGCGCTGGCGACGGGCTTCACTGGTGTTACACGAGAGCGAAACAAGAAACCAAGCACCAAGCAAAAGAAACGAAGGGTGCGGCATAGAAAGAAACCACCATGCACGGCTCCTCATCGTCCTTGTCTTTTTTCGGACGGCATGGAGAAGGCACGCTCGCGCAAGGACTGAGACCTGGGAGCGGGGGCGACCAACTTCCTTGGGGGCGACTCATAACTCGCAGAGCTCCGACTCGCGCGCCGCCGAAAGATGGTCAGATATTGCTTTCTTATGGCGAATTCGGGTGGTCAATCGCCGGCGAGCCCACGCCGGCGGCACAGGCAACCAAAACCGCGCCAGCGGCGCACCACGTGACCCTCTCCACCCGAACACAAAGCACCTGCAACTGGCGTTTTCGTTTGCCCGGGTCGCGCGTGAACTTTGTTACCTTCTTCCTCGATTATTTTATGATTCAATAGGCACGTTGTAGGCGTCAGCAACATCTATTCGGACTCTGAGATGTGGGTAAACAAATTTAAATATTATTTTGTTTGGATTTCCGAACAACTGTTGCCATCTAACAAGGATCCCAGAAGGCTCACCAGCGTCGTTGTTTATATTCAATTTTGTTGTTATTACTTCTTTGTTTCTAAAATCCTCAGCATTTTCATTTGGCCCAGCCCTTTGAAATAGTAATGCGCGTTCAAGTGTCGAGCTGCAGCACTAACTCATTCAGCGGTCCGACGCGGCGATGCTCGCTCGGCTCGGGCTTTCGCGTCCTGCACGTTATCGTTTGTTACAGACGCGCTGGCCGTGAAACAAGTCAACACTTATCGGTGTAAAAACACGCTGTGTCCCATAGCAAACTGATCTTCCGAAAGCTTCCTTTAGAATATTTTATCTTTATCTCCGTTGTTTTTGCTGTCTTTTCTCGGACCACAGAGAGGTGTCTGTCTCTTTTTCTTCGTTTTCTACTAGCATTGTTTCGTCTGGTTCCCTTTCCCGATTCGGATATGACGATACCGGATACAGTCTGGCAGACAAGCTGCCCGACCTCTTGAAGCTCGGGCGAAAATTGTGCCGGTAAATTGCCGGCACACGCCTGAGAAGCGCCACCCGAACGGCGCGCACTCGCCAGCCTTTGACCACGCGAACGCCCTTGCCGGAGATATGGCAAAATATTTTGCCGGGAAATGACCACCCGAATTCGCCATTACAGTTCGAGGAGCGTTTTAGCAGGTGGCGGCCACCCTGCTGCCTTCCACGTTATTTCGCGCGCACTCCTTTGAAGTGCGAAATCTGGGTTTGCTTCGGCATTAAAACAAAGCGAGATTCACTTCTCTCTTCTCCTCTCGCGCTTTGCTTCGACGCTTGTTTTTTATACTGCATTTTTAAGTGTAAGTCCGCCTTTTACTTGGTCTTAGTTCCGATGCTTGTTTTCTGTGTTATATTTTTTTTACATTCAGCTGGGTTAGGGTTACAAGCAAGTTAGCGGATTCCCCCTCATTTCCTTTGACTTTAGACTCTGCATACTTTGTTTCATCTTGCGATGGACCGCTGCGGACGCTACGAGTCACCCCAGGCAATCTAGCACCGTGAGCTTAGTAGAATCAGTGCTTTTTTGAGGCATTAAGCTTTTTTTTTGCCGTTGTCTATGCGTTTGATAATGCCAGCTTTCAGCTGCTTATGCCAGCAACACAACAAGGTTGGGCAGTATCGTATTACAGCAATAAATTTTGTATGTGTATTTCTGTATCGCGATACATCTGTTCACCAGTATCTCTATTCCTGGATCAAATAAATGTGGAATGTTCCTTTTTATCGCAGTACAATCAGGATGAAATGTATTTCGTTACATTTCTTGAGAAATACCCCCCCCCCCCGGAAAACAAAATACAAGTCCAAATACCTTTTTCTATTTTTGCTTTTTTTTTAGGGCATTAGGGTCAAGGAGTTATTGGTGCATTGTTACTATGCTGAGCAAGGTTCCTTCCGATTTTACAAATTATTTTCTCTTCTGAGAATTGTTGCGTAGTCGGGACTCGAAACAGGTAGCGTACCAGGAGTTGAGTCGGAGCATCTTCTATCGCAGGTCCCTAGGTAGGAATTTCATGAGTCATGGTTTACTGGCATTCAATGCCCGCTTCAAGTTAGTTTGAGCCTCGAGAAATAGGAAATCAAAGGAAGTGTTGCCTGGCCTGTGGCCGAGTAGCTGAGTCACAGTCCGCTGCAACACGAGTCTGGCGGTGGTTAACTTGAAATAGTAGGATGACTGAAGCAGTAAAATTCAACACATATCCGAATGCGTCTGGGCCTGTAATATTGCACTGCTCAAGGGTACGTCATCAGTCGACGCGAACGTGACCCACTGCTCTGGTGATCCGATAACCAGGAAGGGGGCCAGACTTGGCCTCGCTGTGCCGACCCAGACTTCGTACACCTGCGACTCGTCTCGAGCGCGCTGTATCTCGGAGAGCTTGCACCTCTGCCGGTTATCTCAGATCGCAATCCACGAGGTCTCTGTTTGGATGATGCTAGGCGAAACTTGAGGACTGCCATTCATGCGTTGGAGGCGGAGGGACGGCACGAAGGACCATCACAACAGGGATGCCACCGTATCGATTTTTCAACCGTAACAAAAGATAAGACATATGCTCCAGGATGCTTCAGGTGGTCCACTATTTTCAAAAATTCCAAATGCAACTGCCTACATGATCTTCAACGAGGTAACCTACAACGAAAGTACGTAATGTCCTTTCATACAACAGCGTGGAAAAGTTTCATGTGTAAGGCAACACCTACAGATGCAAGAATACTAGTTAATTCCACAATGACGTCATGTGATCACTGTCGACGGGGGCGCCCTTATTAAACAGGGGAGTGGTGATGTTATGATGGAATATATTTAGAGGTCGAAGTCTTTTCGCATCACTCGTCAGACAGACAGGATGCCAGGGAAGGGACCGCGGTCAGTCCTTGATGGAACGTTTTTTTGAACCCACTGAAGACTCCTCTCCGTCCGGAACCACTACCTTCAAGGCGAAGTGCCAAGCTTGCGGGATAGTAATTTTGGGATAAAATCTTCCACCTCATACTTAAAGCCTAATCTAAGTTGGCGCCTCAAATTTGAAAAATGTATTGCATTATCAGTATTTGTATTTCTGCCCCCCTTAAAATGTATTAATGTATTTGTATTTCCAAAGACTTTTTGCCTCTTTTTACAATGTATTTCCGATACGTATCGCGATGCATTTTTACAGATATATTTGAGTATCAGAATTTTAGCTACTATTTTCATCTGTCCCAGTTCTCCTTCTCTTCCTTGTCGTCGTCTGTCATTACCTCAGTCTCGGGTTTTTCACTAAAATGTCCCAGTTTTGTATTTCCAAATACATTTTTGAGTATTTCTGCCCAACCCTGCAACGCAATGTAGCTGTCAAGTGCCTTTTTTTACTTTTAGAATTAGAGGAATGGAATGGAACGATTCAGCCATTCCAGGGGTGGGAATGGGCCCAGTGTCCCCATTCCTAGGAGTTGAAAGGAATGGAATGATCGAAAACTCTAATTCCCCGGAATGGAATCGGAATAGAATGGGGGTGCCTATTCCGCAATACTGGTCAGCGCATTGCAGCTCGAACCACGTATACATGGATGGAAAGCTCGCTCCGAAGAACTCAGAGGTCCCGGGGTCAATCCCTATCCCTGTCGATTTCGACCTGGATGAGCATCGTACTGCGGCGTGAGGTCGTGTAGCGCTACTGTGTGATGCAAGATAAAAAGAAAACAAAAACACGCTGAGCAGTTATTTACTGGGCTATATTTCTTATCTACAGTCCAAACTAGTGCACCGTCTAAAGGAACACGCCTAATGTAATTTTTAAAACTTTTTTGTTAAAATTTATTTGCAAGAGCATGTCTCCTCCCTCTTCTTCGAGACGTCTATGTAAACTTGAGCACACGCGACCTACACCCCGTCACTAAAAGAAGTAGAAGAGAAAAAGTATAAATTGTATCTTGGTGGAGATTTAAATATAAATATACTCCAAGATTCGAGACTGAGATGAGTTTGTGCGCTTATTGATGTCAAACAATTTTTTCTAACGTGATTGTCCCTCCAACTAGAGTTATATGCTCAACGACAACATTAATCGATCTTTTTGTAACAAATCATGATGAATGTAATATTAGTGCTGGTGTGCTGGGTTGTAATTTGAGTGATCACTTTCTTTCCTATATTTATGTTTATTAATAACACTGTACAACGTAGATAGCTACTAACCATCCAACAAGTTACCAAAACATAAGTCCCAGAACGGATCTTAGAGAGAAAATCAGCGCTTGGAGTCACGTGATGAGAATCACGGTGTACTCGCCGAGAAATCTGTGTCTCCGGAGAAAGCCAAGTAATTCTCTCATCAAACATTAAAAAAATGTGTTTTATAGTGCACTTTTTTATTCACTTATCTGTTAGGCCCATCTAGGTTGGGGAATGACCACAAAGAGAAACTTAAACAAGTTACGACTACTACAAAAGAAAAAAAGAAAGTTCTTAGAATAATTGAAAACGTTTCTTGGTTCATTACTACCTTCCTCTTTTAAAAAAAAAACATAAAGTCATTGACATATCAAATGTGTATCGGTATAGGTTAATTCGCACCTATCAACAATCCGTAAAAGTAAATATTAAAATTATTTTAAACTCGCCAAGCTAGAAAGAAAAAAAGGTTCGAGGTACATCTTATCACTTCTTATGAGTTGTGAATGCGAGAGCATGCACTCCGCTTTTCCGCTCCCTTATTCCGTCGGCGGCGTACTTGCGTCGACGGTCAAGCGCGCCCCTCCTCGGCGCGCTGACCTTGGGCGTGGAACGGCGGAGCCGCTGCCTCACGGACACACAGCGCCATGGGGCGGCGGTTGTTGAAACTATGACGCCCGCCAGCCAATGGGACCAGAGCCGAAACCCATGAGCTTCACTCCGCTCCTATGGGATCGGGGAAACTAATTGCCGTTTGGCTAGGCTTTTCGCGTGGTTTCAAAGCTGGGAGCCGGCTTCACACGGGGGAAGGAGTTTAGGTGCCGTTTGGCGCGGCTTCGAAGCTGATAACATCGACCCGCTTCATATGACGGTTAATGCTTTCGCATTAAAAAGTAATTCCTGTTTCCATCACGCTATCGGGCCTCCTGGCGTATTCCTACCGTTAGAACAAATTTTGGTACTCAAAGATACCGTTACACATTACCGGATTTATTATTCAATTTGTTTTATCGTGATGTTGATGTATCCTCGGCAAATAGTTATACACTCCAAGAGAAAGCATTATTTATTTCGTATATCATAAAATTAGAAAAGGTATATTTTTGTATAGATTTTTTTTATATGTGTGTGAACGTATGTATATTGCCGCGCGCTTGGCCGAGCAAGCAACGCTCGGGCACCTACTTCTAGAAGATTTGTGTTTGTTCTTACTCTGGACGTAACTTTTATTACTTCGTGCTACTTTCTTGTTCTTGAAAATGGCACTGTTCATTTTCACCCGGAACGCTCGACGTTCGAACCTTCTGGGCCGAATTTTCGAGAGGCCGACTCACACTATAGATAAGGAACTGCGCGTGACCTCGTTGGGTCAGTCTCGGCCTAGTGCTCGATCCTGCTGTTTCGCCGACACCAACGCCTGCGACGCTAGCCTTCTTTTTTTGTTTCGGGCACAAGTTCGCCCAATTATACGTTTGGTATTGTTCACTCATTCGTCGCCTCATTAATTGTCATTCGTGCAAATATACATGGTCCTGCTACCATTGCCACTGCAACCTCGTAATAGGGGCGCTGGAACTCGTCAAGCTGCAATCCTGCAACCTTTTAATAATACGAAAGCATTAACTATCCCATGGAGAGAAGACGGCGTTGTTTGTAACCGTCTGTAGCAGCGGAACGGCAGTTAAATTCCCATTGGCCAAAAGCACAGCAACGCAGACGCTTCGTCACGAAAGTCGGCGGGGCGCTCAAGGTCAAAGAGAACGCGCATCAGAAATAAAACAAAAAATACAGCCACGCAGTTGCATTGTCACGGAAGGCATGGAGCCAGTCGGGTCCGCCGCGCCTGCGCAGTGGGGAGTGTGATGTCACCACCGGAGCGCCGCGTGTGATAGGAAGACGTGGCACGCTGCTTGGGAATAAAAAAAGCGAGTTCAGCGGAAGGCGGGCAGGGGTTCACTCTTTGGACTGTAGACTTTGTTCCCAAGTTATTACAATAGCTTCATGGAGTCAAATAAATGCTTTGAAAACTCGCTCCAGCACCCACGCAGCAGCACGAGACAAATGCTCGGCCTAGTCAATTTTTTAGACTGCTCGCTCGACCTGCAATTGCCTGCCTTCCCCTGACGTCACGGCACTGAAAAGAAGAGGCATATTTGAAAGCTGGTTTTGGCATCATTTTCACTTTCTGATTTCACAATAACTATTCTGAATTTCGCGATTCTCAATGCGCCAATTGAATGAAAGAAATTCAGGGCCGGCTTGCTATATAGCACGGCCCTGAACCTCTTTCATTTTAATTGCGCGTTGTTTGCTCGATTTCAAAAGGAACCACCACGTGCGTGCTCGGCCGAGAGGAGTCTGAAGAGTATACATGCTGACGGCTACTAATAGTATTTATTGCGGGCACGCGTTAGAATATATCCCCCAACAGCTTAACGAGCGCTTGGCGAGGTCAGAAGAACCAATCACGAAGCAACAAGCGTGAGCATAGTCGAAGAACCACGTAGGTCTGCACGCGGGCATGTGCTTGCCAATGCATATTCTTATGTAGAAACATATAGCCTCCTCTATACTGACAAAGCCTGGCAGATCGCCACGAAAAGCGGCCGCCGAAATCGAAAAGTTAGAGCGGCAGACAACAGATGACAGGAGAGTCACGTGACGGGCGCCCCGCTGTGACCGGGCACCTTATGGCTCCGTCGTCGAACTGCCGGGCTTTGCGAGTATAGAGGAGGCTATGGTAGAAACTACAGGAGACGTGTGAAGGCCATGTAGGAGTGATCAGCTTCCGTCTTATATTTGTGCTTATTAAAAATACTGTACAACGTAGCAAGGCAACCAAGAATGTACCAAAACATAAGTCCCAGTCACACATCTTATACGTCATATAGGAAGTATTCACTGGACGCCATATTTGTGGGTGCTGTTTAAAGCGCATGCTCAGAACGAGCCAACATCAATAGGCTGCCAAGACCGGCACTCTCGATGGTGTGGAATGCACGTTGCAAAAGAACTGTGGAAGCTCGCCATCGGCACGCGCCCAGAATTCGCGCACACTGCTATGGCCGCCAGTGAATACTCCCTATACAAAAGAGAGTCTGCATAAAGATTCGAACGCGAGTCACCGCCAGATCCATTCTTCGAATACCACGTGACAATGAGTTCGATGAGAAAACTTGGCACGCGGCATTCGAATCGCGGACATGGCGGTGACTCGTGGTTGCAGACCGTCTTTTGCAGACTTGTGCCCGTTACTTGAAAAATGTGAGGGTTACAATTACCAATAGACCGATCTCACCAAGCCAGTTCGACTGCGCCACGCGCTGCCGCAATGCATCGAGGAACTTTAGTCTCTCTGCAGTGCGACGACGGCCCTGGAGCTCTGCGCGGGCTGGTGCACGAGACGTGCTCGAGCCCGCGCAATGCACGGCGCGGTCTGTCGCACGTGCAAAAAGACTAAAGTTCCGGCGGTGCATCACGGCAGCGGTGGCGCCGTCAACTGCTTGGTGAGATCGGTCTATTACCAATTACCGAGCCTCAACTGCAATGGATTACCGTTACAAATTACTTTCGCTGAAAAGTAACAGATTACTTACTCGTTACATTACAAATTACTTTCACGCTACTTTTACCGTACTCTCATCAAGAAAACAAGAAAACCTTTTTGTTGTTTAAAAAAAAGTTCTTCAACACTTCTTTTCCTTTCCCATACGCCCGCAGTATGGTAGTCCTTGTAAAAATAACATATTGTATTTAAGACAAAGAATGTAGGTGCACTCCATTCCCCTGTAGGCTGACAAGACAGCGAAAGCTGCGACCACACCCGCCGTCCCGCAAGCTTTCGGCGACCGGGAATTATCTCTGGTATGCTGCAGACAAAGCTAGCGGTGCGCATGCTCAGTAGAAGCGTCTACCTCCGCTGGGAAATCGAAGCCAACACTATGGCGCCTATTCGGCACTGTGTTCTTGATCTTTTGTTTTTCCGGCTATTGGTATATGTGTATATATTTGTATATACAAACACACATTTCCAAACACAACTAGGTGGCTGGTGCGCGACCGTAAAAATCCGTCAGGTCCTGGCATCGAATTAGGGACCTCTCCATTTCCAGTGGAGCGCTCTACCAATTGAGCTAGCCAGTAGTTAGACGTCAGTTGAGCAAACGGGTTTTAACAGCTGCCCCAGTATTGCACCAACAACAGTGAGCGTACTGCATTTCAAGGTTATGATGATAATGCAATCAGTGCAAAGGTGCGAGCGAGCTGGACAAGAATAATGATAATAATCCCTGGAGAATGGGGTCAAGGGAGAATGGGGTAACCTAACCAAAAGTAACACGTTAGTAGAGAATATGCCTTGCACATTTTATCCTAGTAATGACCGGTCGTAGAAAAAAATCGTGTTTTCTTTGCTCTTATTCTCCTCTTCACGATGTTTTTTATACTGTTGAACTTGCTATCTTTATGCTGCTGACATGCCTGCTCATATTGCTCTAGTTTTTGTATTATGTCCATGTTTTTTCAAAAGTAACGAGTGATTAAAGTAATTCGTTACCAATATTTGTAACGAAATTACATTACAAATTACTTCCGTAAAAAAGTAACGTGGCAATTACAAAATTACTTAAAAGAGTAACGGATTACAAGTAATCCGTTACTTGTAAAGGATTGCTTCCGAAGTCTGGTCTTTTGTATGATGTGTGAGCAGTGTGACCCCCGGCTTAAGTCGAGCGATGTCTTCAGCCAGGAGAAGGGGCGACGACTCGGCGACGTCTTCTTGCGCATCAGCCTGGTGGTCGGGCGTGTCGTACGGAATAAATCCTAATGGACCTTTTCCACATACCGACGGTACCAGGTGCACGAACTAAAAATCAAGGAAGTGACCTACCTGCGCTACCAATCGATAATGGGAGCTGCACTACCATTTTCTTCGCTCTCTGAGCTGCGGCGCGTGCCTAACGCAACGATGGCCCAACGTGACTTTAAAGAGTGGCATCCGTAGCGTCCACCCAAACGTCGTGTTTTCTTTCCGTCCACTTTCTTTTTTTGTGTGTGTAACACAATTATATATATGCTGCAATTACGTGTACTACTCGCTGATCCACAGCCTCCTTCCGAATTTCCTCGATTTTTTGTGCCGACTTCCACCACTTGGCATCGGGTGCTCGCGCGTCCGCAGAACGCTTCTCGGAAAAGGTCCAGTGTTTCGATCGGTAAAAGATTTCTCTTTCGAAGCTAGACAGATTCGCTGGTACCGCGAACAACGGTTCTGATGCAGAGGTCCCACGCCCGTCGTCCGCTGCCTTCGCTTAGTCCGTTTCGTTCACCCGTGCAGCCCGCGACTTCCGCGGTACGACGCCGTGTTGAGAATTACGTAGAGAATGCACAGAGTGCTTCCAAGGTAGCTAAACTCGTGGAGCACAACTTTGTGCCCGAAAGTTTGCGGAACGCGCTAATTGGACTCTCGCGTCGCTGACGTCGCGCCGAGCGAGGTGTCAATCATTAGAACGCTCATTTCTTTGAGAGCGGCAGAATGTAGCAAAGTTCATCGGGGCGCGCGTGCAGCGCGTGAGGGGCGCGAGGAGCCCGCTGATTGAACGGCTTCGCCGATGACGTAGCGCCCGTTTGTCCCTACATCCCTACGCCAAGCTAAAATGAATGCTTTGAAGATTGTCCCTAGGCGACCTGTTGAGGCTCCAAATCCCTCCAAAGTTTGTGTAAAAAAAAAGTGATGAGAAACCTCGTTTGTCGAAGTTGTCGCTGACGTCAAAGTGACGTTTCCGAACTTTGCGAGAGCCGTGGTTTGAGCTCGAAATCTTCGCTTCGAATCGAGGCGAAGTTAAACTTTGTCAACATGGCGGTGCCGTACGCTGCGGTCGGGCTTATCTTCCGCCACCGTCGGCGTCGCTACCTAGACCCCGGGGACGCCTTTCAACTCCCCGACGACGACTTTCGGCGACAGTACCGGCTATCGAAAGCCGTTGTGCGTTGACTCTGCGACGAGCTTCGTTCGGCGCCCGGACTTCGAGGCGGCGGACAATCGCGTCTACCATGACCGTGGAACAACAAGTTCTCTGCGCGCTCCAGTTCTTCGGAACCGGTAGCTTTCAAGGCATGGTGGCGACTGACGAAAACCTGCCAGCCTCCCACTTGACTGTGAGCCGGGCTGTCAGAGTTTTTGCGGCTGCCATCATTTTTTTCTGTAATATCCGAAGAGGTACTCCTAATCTGGTATACAATTCAGAATGTTGGAAAACAAACAAGAACCAGTGTAATTCTTGGGTAGGGTCGAGTCTGCCGGCAGCCGGCAGAATTATTTCCCCGAAATTCTACTGGCAGTCGTCACTCATTGGCGGTCAAATCAGTTCATCGAACGACGTGTCATCGACAGATCGTTTCACCTGCACGCGATGTAATCAGATGAAGTAGATTTTCTTCAGTTAGAGGTATAGACACATAAAACATTTTCACACCTTTATACATGTAAGTGAGTTGTCCTATAACTAACACCCTAATAAGTGTAGCGATAGACCTTATAAAAAATGTAAACCTCACACCCTTAAAAATGTGTGATTTTTTAAACACGTTTCTTAAAACGTGTGATAATGCACTACACCTTTTTTATAAAGATGTAAAACTACAATACTCCTTCTTGTAAAGGTGTAATTACAACAGTACACTTTTTTGGGGGTGTACACAGTGGCCGGGGACCCAATAAAATGACTGAACAAATAAATTACACTAACGAGTCGCCACGTCGCTACTTGGCCAGTGTCGAAGCAATTTCGGCCGAAAACCGGCTCCAATATTGGCCGGATATACGGCTTTGCGCCTCGTCCCGACATCCGGCAGGTATGGGCGTACCGATGCAAATAAACGATTTATGTCTGATATAGCACTGGCACCACTGATCTCTCAGGAGGCTGGATCGCGGATAGAGGCCTGTATTGCTGGGGTCGAGCGGCACCACCGGCAGTCATCGCTTGACACGAGCTAATGCATGCTATAGGAGAAACGAGAAAACTCAATTTTATTACGTTAGTACGTTGTTCTCGACCATGAAACTTCTATCGTGTTTTCCGCAAATAACAGTTAATATTGTGGGCAAGAATATTAAACGCGTTAAAATACCAATCTTCTTTAAATAAATGTGGTGTGGTTGAGGGTCGAGGGCGACTTTGTTGGGCGTTAACTGTGATGTGTTTAATGAGACAAGGGTTACCGACAGTTATTCTGGAGTCATACGTGATCTCGGAGTCATCAGAGCTCAGCAAACGATAAGTTAAAAGGCCTTTACTGGGGACATTCGGCATTGTTTTAACCGCTTGTACATAGTACTTCGGGTGAAAGCTTTTTCTTTGAACTGCTGTGAGGGCTTCCGTGACAAACGGAAACTCGGAGCGTGCCGTTCAGTTGCTGAACGTGTCATTTATCTGGCAACCGAAGCAAGCGACGTCGGTAAAATCAATGATGCTCCGGCCGATTTTTTTATTGTCGATGTTTGAACGCTTGACGAATGTCTATTTGATCTCCAAGCATCCGATATAATGATCGCAGCACGTCATAAAATACTTGCCCTCAAGCACCGCGTACAAGCTTCCTACTTTTGCGTGTTTCCCCCTTAGACTTGCGTGTATTGCCTGTTGTCAAGCAATGGCCGCCGGTGATGCCAGTAACGGGCTCCCGATCCGCGATCCAGACTTGAACTGTGGGAGTTCTAATGCATTGCACCCGCGAAGTGCTGCACGGAGAACCGGCCCCGAACCAACTTGCCAAATGCACCGAGTGCAGACTGATGCTGTCGCCATAGATGTTGTACAAAAGTACCGACCTCAAACCGAAACTAGCGCCTTTTTGTTCGACGTGAAGGGTGGGAATGCGAGAGTGCAGTCGCATCCATCGTTTATCTATAAACATTGGTTGCTGCAACGTGGAAGTTACATTTGCGATGACTTCCAATTAAGCAACTCGGCTGTCAGAGATATCTACACACGGCGTAAGTTTCCGAAACCAGCTGACTACACAAAAGCATACACTTGAGACAATTGATGGCACTGTACGCGCGAGAGCTTGCTTCGTTTTAAGCATGAGTGAACCACTGAAAGGATACGGCCTAAATCTAGTTTATTGGAATACCTAGCAATACGTTTCGCAAGACTTTTTTTCCCTGGTGAGGGCGTTGAGAACGAGAGCTTTCTCAAACAAAATACGACGGGGCAAGATAGCTGCCGTTCAAATATCACTTTGCTCAAGCCTCGGGCAACGTCTTCATGTTTAGCTTCCGCGGACGCTGAGTGAATGCGTCACAGGTTTCTGCTGTGGAAGCTTTGTCGACAAATGTTCCACTTTTCACCCGCACACGGATGATGTGAGATCTCGCGGCCTCTGTGTATGTCCTGAGCCTTTCATTACACACTGGTAGGTTTCAGCGTCTGTACGGCAACATAGCGACTCAAATTTTGCAAATAAAGCACGGGTCGTCGATTCCTCCCTTCGTGTAATATCAGACGCTTACAATTCAAGCTCGCGTTTGAGTTTGTGGCCCGCGGGACGCGATTTCGAGCAGAAAATCTACTTTTTCTTTCGGTTCCGCTGTGCGAATGCCTCATCGTAGCAGACGAACTCCCGTCGTCTGCTCTCGCTCCTCGTCTGAGCGAGGCATGACGGGATCGAATTTCGGCCCAACGGCGCTACAGAGCCCAAAGACAACGCACAGCGAGCGGCGTGAACGCTCGCCTCCCCGCGCTGTCTCGTGCTCTCGTGCACCGCCTAGGGATCGCAGGGAATTTTTCGTCAAAAGTTGCGAAGTTGAGCGAGCGCAGGGAGGAGGAAACTTTGCGGCGTTCTTTTGGTCACTCCCCCGCTACGTCAAAAAGCAAAGAATGTTTTTTTCCACGAGTTTAGCGACCCAAGTCTCTCTGCAGCTTTTTTTGTTTTTTTTTCGAGTCAGCCTTGTTGCATTATTTAAAAGCCAAAAAATATAGGGTATTGTATTTTTTTCTCTGGTGTTGATTATATTTGTTGTGTGCGTCTAAACATGCATACAAAACGGCACGTGACCACGGAGATGAGAGCAAGCGCAACTCAAACCGGCCAGTTCTCGATCGGCGGTTTTCGGGCGGAAAGAAAACGAATTTCGATCCTCAAACTGTGTTCTGGGTAGTTGAGCTTTCATCATGTACAAATAAAAACCTTGGCAAGCATAAATACCCTGTCAGCGTGTCCCTTTAAGGAAATCTGATGTCGATGTCACGTGGTTCTCGATGTGAAGGAAAAAATATAAGAAGCGTCTAAGCACAGCTGGCTCTGGAGT
>JAZHYW010036895.1:0-26744 GCA_037355805.1 Ixodes ricinus
GAAATTCAACATGAGGCATTTCTTGCAACAAATTTTAAAGTAGGTACTTTGTTTGTGATTCCTGCAAATGTTAGAACCCGTGACAGAATTTAACAGCAACTTAGTGAGAATTTCGATATAATCAAATTTGGCTTTTACTTAACATGTCTAATCAGATTATGTGCTAGTACGTCATCCAAGAAAACAGAGACACTGCTTTCGCAAAACCGTTTCTAGATATGAAGCCCACCTGCTTCGCGTGCTGTCTGCAACACATTAGCGAGTTTAGCAGTCACTAGAACTTGCGAGCACAGCGACGGCAATCGCGGTGGGCCCGTCCCGCAGTCACAAGATAGCCGACAAACCGTGCACTGCGTGTTGCATAAGCTCGCGACTGACCTGGAATAGACTCTAGAATAACAGGATGATGCAACCAGCAAGCCTTTCAACTCGCGTACGCCACGAACACTCGCTTATCTTTCACAACAAGGTGGCTGCGAGCGCATCCCCGAAACATACAAAAACACTCTCAATTAACTAATCCAACTTCTTCACACGACTCCGAGCAGAAAGAGAAAGAATTTCTTAGTGCGTGGTAAAGAAACGGCAGTTGTATTTCTACCCACGAACCTCCTCACCATTAGCGAAACACGTACTTGCATGGGCGACGTAAACAAACCAGAGAGCATCCTTCAAGATGGCGTCCACTGCCCAGTGTACCCAACCAGATCTAGCTCTTTTTGACTGCTGTCAGACTTTTTGAAATAGGTCTATACGCATTCGCTCATCTTTGGAATTAGAGCGGCCGTGCCTCATCCAGGAACGTTTTGAGGACGGCCGAGAACTTAAGCTGGTGATAAAATTGCAAAATGTAGGGCCCTCGACAATAAGCTGTAACCAAGGCAAATCCTCTTAAAATTTGTGTAAACTCATCTCGAAGTGGACATGGTTCGACTATTTTAAGGTATTCTTCCATTCCGAATTCGGGAACCGGTGCCTATTCAGAAACGTTTGAGGTCGGTATGAGTGGTTAACTGTTGACGAAAATACACAGTTTAAGGCTCTTGCGTAACAAGCTGCTGGTGGTAACAAATCGTCCAAAATGAGCCATCTTTGAGAAAGCTTGTCTCGGAGTCGACATAGTTCAAATGTTTTTAGGCATTCGCTCATCATTTCGAATTTTCGGGCACCCGATGCCTCATCCCAGGAAAACTTTTGAGGATCGGCCGAATTTTTAACTGGTGACGAAACAGAAACATTTAGAGGCAGCCGAATACAAGTTTCAGCTATAAGCGAAAGCCCAAGGGCTTGACCTAGCTCTTCGAAAGAATGCCAGATTATCAAGTCGGCATATTTCACTAGGCCTGTTTTTCTTTATTTGTTTTGTGTGGTCAGGGCGATTGGGATAACTAATTTATATAAATATATAGTGTGTGCCTAAATATTGCTTTTGACATCGGAATGTTAAGTTCACACACGATATCGATCATACTCATAAACCGTTTATTCAGCGGAGTGTTTCCATTCCTTACAATAAAAACGCCACTGCCGTAGTCACAACACAATATTAGAAGATGGATAAGAACGTTATTTAAATTTTTTTGATAAATTTATATTATCATGTTAATAACTGTTGCTGTTTTTTTTTGTTTTCTAGCATTATTTATGTCAGTATAAGGAAAATACTGTAAATGATGGCAAACTTCTAAGCGAGAATGAATCCGCCCTATTTGTCACATTGGTCTCAGGAACCCAAGAAAAGGAGTTTGAGAAAAAAACACAAATGTACCGAGCACATTATCGATTCTATACTCCGTTTCATACATATGTCGTGCCATGCTGAAAAGTACAAAAATAGTGCTCATGAAAAAAGAAGAACAAATGGGTTACTCCGCTGCATTTCAGTGGAGGAGAGATCTAACGCTACTCCCGCGATCACGGCGCGTCCCACCGGTCTTCGTTCAAATCCGCTTTCCAGACGAACTTTTTTTTATATATATATACACTTTGGTTTGTGCATTTGCCGAGAATTCATATTTCAGTTCCTCTTCTGCTGCTTGTAAATGTCATTTGCCCCAGCACCAAGGTATATGTTTTATATATGCAGCACGTGGAATGAGGAATTCCATCGACAGCAGTCTTGTCCCCCAGTTTCAGCAGTAAATGCCATGTTGGGTACACAACGCACATTCAATTAGAACCTTTAATATTTAGTTGTTTTTCGGTCTATCAATACTGGAGCCATCATACGCAAAAATGACGTTTTGTGAGGGACGCAGCGGGACGCTAAATCCATCCTTATCCTTCTATAGTTATTTGCAACTTTCAGTGAAGGCGGTACCGCGCAGTGAGAATCATGCTCCCTAACATCTGGATGATTGGCTCCACAATAAATGTGCTTGACTGCACCTTCCTGAAGTGAAAAAATATAAAGTGAGCTCTAATACTTCCCGTATTTAGCGAAGCTAGAATTACTTTCGCGTCGCATGACCGGCCTCCTACTGCTGTCCTACGACGATCAGCCATTTTGAAGAGGCGCCAGTGCGCCCCCTATAGGTCGTGAAAGTTGCGAATACTCTACGCCGTGCCTTCTTGAAGCGTATCGGAGTGCTCTATCCTCTATTTCCTGTTTCTTTTTTTTTTTTTTAAGCTTGCGTTGCTTTGCTTGCCGTCAGCTCGCGGCGCAGGTTGTTTGACAGGCGGCCCACTCTGCTTCTGCTGCCGTCACTCGCGCACTTTCAAGGCTAAATCAGGGATTAGCTGCAATCAGGATGCCATGACCGCATTAATACCGCGGGGCGCTTCGTCCCCGCAGAACAAAAACTCAGCCAGCTCGTCGGGATTTCCTTCCGACGACGGGTCCCGGAGAACAAGTCCGGCACCAGCCCGGCCTCCAGCAGGAGGCGCGCGATCCTGCAGCGCGACCAGGGCAATTTGGAGTGCGCGGGCGAGGGCCGCTCGCGCGGCGGCGCCTTCACTCCAGAAGTGGGGCCCCGTTTTGTCCGAGCTGTCGGGAGGAAGCGATGATGGCACCACCACGGCGGGGCGGCTTTTCCTTTTGTAACAGGCAACGCGTCGGCGCCGACTCGGAGAACGCCCGACGCTGCTTTCTTCAGCGCCGCACCGACCACCGATGGAAGTATGCTGGTCCGTCAGGCTGGAACACGTGCAAGCTGGAGAAGCCGGGCGTCCTCCAAGGTCTCAGTTCTAAAAATTAAAAGATAAAAGATATAGAGGAAAAGCGCCCACGTGAGATTCGAGTCAAAATTACACGCCAGAGATGGAGCGCGCGGGGAACGGCGTACCATATACACGTGTCCGGCCTTATGTGACTGAGACGTGTACGTCTGTGCTTGTATGTGTGTATGTATATATGTATGTGTGTACATAATATATCTGTTTGTGTGTGTGTGTGGGGGGGGGGCATCATGCGCGCATATTTGTTTGTTTGATCCTGTTCGAGTGTGTGGATGCTTTTCTATTCAGTGCATGTGAGGCGGGTCGGTGTTTACATCCAGGTGTTTGAACTTTGAGCATGCGCCTGTGTTGGCGTGTTTGCGTGCGAGGTAGGAGGGACACTGAAGTGTACATTGGTTCCTAACGCACAATTTAAAGAATGATTTTTCGCCTAATTGCTTTACTGCAGAGCCAGCTGCGCTTAGATGCTTCTTATGTTGCCCCCTTCACATCGAGAACCACGTGACATCGACATCAGTTTTCCTTAAGGGGACACACTGACAGGGTATTTATGCTTGCCAAGGTTTTTATTTGTACCTGATGAAAAGCTTAACAACCCAGAATACTGTTTGCGGCTCGAAATTCGTTTTCTTCCGCCCGAAAACCGCCGATCGAAAACTGGCCGGTTTGAGTCGCGCTCGTTTTTCTCCATGGTCGCGTGCCGTTTTCTATGATTTAGACCAATTTAGACACACACAACAAATGTAATCGAAACTAAACAAAAAAAATTCAATACCCGATTTTTTTTTTGGTTTCTAAAATGCTGCAAATACGCCGATTAAAAAAAAAAAAGTTGCACAGAGCGGGAAGCACTGTGTGCATCCTCTACGTAATTCTCAACATGGCGTCCTATCCCGGTAGTCGCGGGTTGCACGGCTGAACGAAGCGGACTAAGCGAAAGCAGCGGACGACGGGCGTGGGAACTCTGCATCAGAACTGTCGTTCGCGGTACCGGCCAATCTATTCAGCTTCGAAAAAGAAATCTTCTAGCGACCGAAACAATTAGGATTTATTCCGAACGACACGCCCGACCACCAAGCTGATGCGCACAAAGACGTCGCCGAGTCGTCACCCCTTCTCCATGGCTGAAAACATCGCTAGACTTAAGCCGGGCACACTGCTCATACATCATACAAAAAGACAGTCTGCAAACACGAGTCGCAGCAATGTCCGTGGTTCGAATGGCGCGTGACAAGTTTTCTCCTCGAACTCATTGCCACACGGCATTCGAAGAACGGATCTCGCGGTGACTCGCGTTCGAATCTGTATGCAGACTGTCTTTCGTATGACGTATAAGATGTGTGACTGGGACTGATGTTTTGGTACATTGTTGGATGGCTAGTAAGCCTTACTACGTTGTACAGTATTCTTAATAAACATAAATATGGGACGGAAGGTGATCACTCATACATAGCCTTCACACGTCTCCAGTAGTTTGTACCTTCCTCCTCTATACTCACAAAGCCTGGCAGTTCGACGACGGAGCCATAGAGTGCCCGGTCGCAGATTTAGAGCGCGAGGATCTGGTAGCACACAGAATTTCTCGGGAGAGCCTGTAGTCAGCGCACAGCTTTTGCAGTGGCGAGAACCGGAAACATGGTTTTTAAAACACGACGAGAAAAGAAGCGGTAGCGCGAGGAACGCGAGGAGCACGAGCGGACATTCCATTGCACGGGAGAGGTGTGTTTCGGCTTCTCGCCGCAGCGGGGCGCCCGACACGTGGCTCTCCTGTCATGCGTTGTCTGCCGCTCTACCTTTTCAATTTCGGCAGCCGCTCCTCGTGGCGATCTGCCAGGCTTTGTCAGTATAGAGGAGGCTATGTTTCTGCATACGAATATACGTTTGGGAGCACATGCCCGCGTGCAGACCTATACGTGGTTCTTCGATTGTTGTTGTTGTTGTTTATTGCCCAGAGGAAAGGCCCGCAAGCCTAAGTGATAAAGGGATTAAAGGAAAGCGGGGAGGCCGGCGGTATGGACGAAGTCTAGAAGGCTTCGGGCGCAGGCGTTGTTGGTCGTCCAGGTCTTGTAGGCCTCCGGATCGTCCCACCGTATCCCCGCCTGGAGGACGTAGTGCTCCCGATCCGCCCGTATCCCCGGGCAGGTCCAGATGAGATGGCGAACATCCACCTGGTCCGCCGGAGCGGGGCAGTGGGGGCAGGCGGGAGGGATGCGGCTGTGGTCCCCTCGCCAGGATGAGAGGACTGCCGGTGTGATAGCGCATCCAGTGCGAATGCGCCGGAGCAACACCTCCTGGAGCCGGGACAGACCAGGGGGAACCCGGGCGGTGCACGGTGGTATGAGAGCTCGCGTGCTTGCCCGGATCCTGGTCTTAGTGGCCAGAAGTGTCGCCACGAGGTCCATGGGGAGGGTGTGGCTCTGCAGGTCCTCTGATTGGGCTGCCCGTTTGGCCGCCTCATGAGCCGCTATGTTGCCCTCTGCAGGGCCGTGGCCCTGCACCCAGTCGATGACGACCATGCCCGCGAAATGGTGTCGTAAACGATGGATCTTTTGAACAATGTTCATGGCTTGTTTGGTCTGTTTCAGGTGCCTAATGGCCTGAGCGGAGTCAGTGAAGATGGTCACTTGAGCAATGGAGTGATCTTTGGAGGCTGCGAGAAGGGCTTCATAGATGGCTTGTAGCTCAAGCAGCAAAGGAGATGCGTCCGATGTAGCAAACTTCTTCTGGTCGTCAAGGTGGGGATGAGTGCGACTGACGAATGCAGTAGCTCCTCCGTTTTGCGTACATGCAGCGTCCGTGTACAGGATACAGTGATCCGGAGAAGAAGGGTTTGGATTATGGGCCTTGGGATTTTGACGTGCCTTGCGGCGGGAGGTCTTATTGGTGGTAAGGCAGGAGAAACTCCAGGGGGGAAGCTGCTGTATCTTCTCAATGTATGACGTTTCCTTATGAAATTCTGAAGCGTACAGTTGATGTTTGGCAACCCGGGCTTGTGTGCGTTGATCACATAATTGTCGTAGTGTATTCAGGTGAGCATGCTCCTGTAACAGCTTAATAGGCGTATGCATCGGGAGGCCGGTAATGCTGCGCATCGCTGCCCGGTTGACAGTTTCCAGCGAGTTCCATTGCGTCTCTGTCAGGTTCTGAAATTGTGCTTGGTAGATTATCCTAGGCTGTAAAATGGCCTTCACGAGGCACGTGGCAATCGCAGAACAAGCACCTCCGCGTCTCTGGGAGATGCGGTTGATAAGGTGGAGCATAGAGTGGGCTGATTTCTTTATGGATACGAGCCACTCTTTGGCACTGCCCGGTCACTTGTGGATTTGGAGGTTTGTTGCTTTGGGATTGGCTCTTTGGAATTCCCATCGGCTGAGAGAGCAATCTCATTGGTCGCGGAGTGAAGTGCTCGGAACTGACCTCGCCCAGCGCTCGTTAAGCTGTCAGTGTATATAGTCTAACGCGTGGCCGCAATAAATTTTATTAGTAGCCGTCAGCATATAAAGTCTTCAAACGCTTCACGGCCGAGCACGCACGTGGTGGTTTCTTCCGAAAGCGAGCAAACGACGCGCAATTAGAATGAAAGAGGTTCAGGGTACGCTTGCGTGCTTGACCTCTTTCGTTCAAGACGGCCTGAACCTCTTTATCATGGCGCATTTAGTATCGCGAAATGCAGAATGAGTTATTGTGAAATCGGCAAATGAAAATGTATGCCAAAACCAACATTCACGTATACCCGCGCTTCTCAGTGCCGTGATGTCAGAGGAAGGCAGGCTTGCAGATCGAGGCGAGCAGTCTAAAAATGGACTATGCCGGGCATTTGCTTCGTGCTGCCGCGTGGGTGCTGAAGCGACTTCCAAAGCATTCATTTGACACCATGCAAACGACTTGCAATCATTTGGGAACAAAGTCTACAGTCCAAAGAGTGAATCCCTGCCCGCCTTCCGCTAGACATCACTTTTTCAATGTTGTCAGTAGAGACTCACTTTAAAAACACGGAGAGGACTAAAATGTAAATTCAATAACTTCGCGGGAAAAAAAATTTCTTACCCAATAGTTGGGTTATCATTCAGCGATGTTTGTTGGTGTGTTTAACCAGCTTCTCCAGGCAAATCAGGGGACTATGAAGATAACGCCGGAGTATCCGCTTTCATCCTAGTCCGTGCGATACACGTAGCATGCGGAGCTTTTGCTCGGAGGTTCGGATCCAAACTGTCAAACACGCACGTGTACTCTGCGTTGCAGGGCACAATCCAAATCAAATCTAATCAGATGTATTTTGCCACAAACAGTACGTTTGTGGTTAGAGGCGCTAGAAAAAAGACACGTGAGACGTGCTACTGGCGCGTAGGAAGTGCAGAAAGCATTCCTACATACGGCGCATTTCTGACAAGCAGCGCGCCACGCTCTTCCTTCTGCACACGGCGCTCCGGCGAAGACGACATCACGCTCCCCTACTGCGCAGGCGCGGCAAACCCCACCGGCTCCACGCCTTCCGTGACGATGGAACTGCGCGTCCATTTGACCTGGAGCGCCCCGCCGACTTTCGTGTCGAAGCATCTCGCGTTGCTGCGCTTTTGGCCAATGGAAATTGCAGGGCTTCTATCTCCGATTCCTCCGAACCCTGTTCCCGGATGAACATGACACAGCAATACTTCGCTCTCGGCAAAGAGGGTTTTAATCACTCCTCATTGCACCTGTAGGGGTTTCGGGATTGGGGAACGGTCATCAGCCAGGCCGGAAGTCCGCTGTGCAACGCAAGTCCCAGCGGTGGTCGTCAACACCGCGCGTCAGGGTTTATCGTTGCTTACCCAGGATTCGCCGTCCGGTCCGTTCGTCGAGTCCGCCACTCAGCGTCGCACACTCCCCCGCTCCAGCGTCCGCTGATAAGATCGAATCCCGCGCCAGCGTCTGCCTCTCCTCGCCTTTGCACGCTTGCCGTCCGCCCATTCGAAGGCCTCGCCGTCCGAGGCGTCACCCGTCGAAGAGAACCCTCTTTGTCCGGCTTCCCCTTTCAGAGCTTGAGTCCTTTCTTCTGAAACCAGTCCCGTGACGTCAGCTGGCAGGGGAGCGGTCAGCCGGATCTTGTGCTGCTGGTCACCGACGCTCCCCGGGCATGACACTTCTCGGAGTTTGACGCGCTAAGCCTCTGCCGGAAATTGGGGCCCGGAGGAGTCGGCGCGGGGGACAGCAGCCAGATCTCCTCCCTCCCTCAAGGCTCGGACTTGGGGGGCCCAGAGTGCGTGGTCCCCAGGACCTCAGGCAGAGAACTCGTTCAGCTGAGTGTCGCCGATGATGATGGCACCCTCGATGATAATGGTGGAGGCATCAAACCAGGCAGGCCAGCGGTAGACGTTCATCCGCTGGGAAGCCCCGCGACCGACGGAGCGTCACGAACTGGTGCGGAGCACCACAGCTCCACAACACTTGCACGGGCACTCGGGCGCACACCACATGCCGGCTCTTAAAGTTCGCTTCGTCCTAATGTAACAGACGAATCGCGCAAAAGCGAATAGCGGCACGCTATATCAAACGGCGCGACGAAACCAGTCACTTTCAATCGTTGGACATGCCACGAAATAAAACAAAACTCTTCATTCAATACTAGCAGGCAGGCAATCATCAAGAACGTCACGCTACACATTCGAGAGCCGTATCTGTATCCGGCGGCTTGTACGCAAAGCGCGCGCTCGCCGCCGCTCCTCCGGAGACGGAGAAAACGAAATGTAGAGTAACTCCCGCCGCTTGAGGCTCCAACCATCGATATGGCGGTGTGAGGATCCGGAACCAACTGTACGCGCAATCAAACGGGATCCAACACTCACGACTCTACGATCCAGGTACGCAGGGGTCGCGCCCATCGCGTCAAACTGGACTCCAACGGAGCATTACACGCGCACAGCCACTGATAAAGTGAAAACGGAAACTCGGTGGTTTTCTGGATTCCGACGTCTGCGCACCAGACATCGCGTATCCGGCACGATTTAGTGGGCTTGGCCCCTAAATGTAGCCTCACAGCCTGAGGTACTCGTTCGGCGCGATCTTGGTCGGAACCACAAGAGCGCATCCGTACCTTAAAGCGCTGTCTGTCAGCTAAAAGAGGCTCAAAGAGCACGCGCTGACAGCTCAAGCAAGGCCACACAGGAGCTATGCACGCGGTCAAACCGAGACGCTAGTCTCCTCCCGGACAAAATGCAATGCGGGAATAATTTCCAAACCGCAGTCCGTGCAGCCGCCATCCGCAAGTGGGGAGCGTTCTGCCACCCAGAGCGATGTGCTCTCTAACGCGTCCGATCGGTAACAAGCGGTCCCAAAACCGTACATCGATACGCGAGCAAAGGCGGTTAGGCGCGTCGCATGCCCCAGACCGCGAGGCACGGCATCTTTCCCAGCAGACGTGAACGGCCGGAGGCGTAGGTGGGGTGAGCGCCCGGCGCTACAGGCCTCAAAAAGTGCGGTAATTTCGACGCTCGCAGCGCTCTTGCGTAGCAGGATCAACCTGCCAGCATCCGGCGGTGCGCTGAACAGCGAAAACTCAAGACGCTTCTCGTAACGGGGATAAGCAAATTCCTGACATGCTGGGAAAAGGGTTAATCCTAAAGACAACGGTCCAAGGTCCGCGCCTCCTCGTCAGGCAGGCGATCATGTCAGGACCTGCGTGCGGCGCGCCCGCGACGGAAACTTCGTGCGGCGCTCCCGCAGCGAAGATGACCCCAAAAAGAGCGCGAAACAGTGCCCCAATTCAACCGGAAACAGGCTTGGAATCGAGAATGCCTGCCTGATCAAATATCAGGCCCCCACGTTGCAGCCGCCGGTTTGTGCGGGCATCTAAGCTCCCGATTCCCTCCGACCCTGTTCCCGGATGGATATGACACAGCAATACCTCGCTCTCGGCAAGGGTTTACTGGCTCACTCTGTTGCCTTGCAGGGGGTTTCAGCGGGATTGGGGAACGGTCATCAGGCAGGCCGAGGGGAGTCCGCTGCCGGTGCAGCTTTTCCAAGTCCCAGCGGTGGTCGTCAACACCGCGTCAAGGGGACGTCGTTGCCCAGAGTGCGCCGTCCGGTCCGTTCGTCGAGTCCGCCACTCGACGTCGCGCCCGCACTCCCCCGCTCCTGCGTCCCGTGTCCCGTCGAATCCCGCGCCAGCGTCTGCCTCTCCTGTCGCCGCGCTTGCCGCCCGCCGTTCGCGAGCCTCGCCGTCCGAGCCAGGCGTCGCCGTCCAGAGAGTCGCCGTTCCAAGAAAGTCGCCGTTCCAAGAGAGCCCTCCGCTGTCCGGCTTCCCCCTTTTGGAGGCTTGGGTCCTCTCTTCTGGGAGGCCAGTCCACGTGACGTCAAGCGCTGGCTTAGGGGGAGCGGTCCAGCCCGGATCATTGTGGTGCGCGAGGCCAGCGGCCGCTCCCCCGAGTGCGTGACGTATCTCGGAGGTTTGGCGCGCTAAGCTTCTGCCGGAAATCGGGTCCCAGTTGGCGCGGGGGAGGGCAACAAGATCTCCACAAAATTTAACTGCCGTTTCGCTGCTACAGACGATTACAGACAGCAGCGCCGGCTTCTCTCCATGGTACAGTTAATGTTTTCGCATGAAAAAGCTGCAGGATTGCAGCAGGCGAGTACCAACGCCCCTGTACAGTGCGGTGGCACTGGCATCAGGAACATGTATATTGGCACGAATGATAATTGATGAGGCGACGAATCAGCGAAGAAAGCTAAACGTTTAATGGAGCGAACTTGTGCCCAAAACAAAATAGAAAAAGGTTAGCGTCGCAGGCGTCGGTGTCGGCGAAACAGCAGGATCGAGCGCTGGGCCCAGACTGTCCCAACAAGGTCACACGCAGTTCGTTATCTAGTGTGAATCGGTACGCATCTGCGAAATTCGGCACAGAAGGTTCGAGCGTCCAGCGTTCGGGCTGAGAAACTGAAACAGGCATTTTCGAGAACAAGAGAGAGAGCACGAAATAATAAGAAGTTCCGTCCCGAGTAAGCCCAAACACGAATCTTCAAGAAGTACGTGACCAAGCGTTGCTGACTCGGCCAAGCGCGCGGCAATATACGTACGCTCGCATACATACATACATACATACATATATATATAAAATGTCTACAAAAATATACCTTTCATAATTTTATAATATACAAAATAAATAACGCTTTCTCTTGGAGGGTATGACTATTTACCGAGGATACTTAAATATAACGAGAAAACAAATTGTTTAATAAACTGCGGTAATTTGTAACGGTATCTTTGAGTACCAAAATTTGTTTTAACGGTAGGAATACGCCAGGAGGCCCGATAGCGTGATGGGAACAGGAATTGCTTTTTTTAACGCGAAAGCATTAACTGTCCCACGGAGCGGGCCGACGTCATCAGCTTTGAAGCCGCGCCAAGCGGCACCTAAACTCCTTCCTCCAGTGAAGCCGGCTCCCAGCTTTGAAACCACGCGAAAAGCCTAGCTAAACGTGGCACCTAGCTTTTCCGATCCCAAAGGAGCGGAGTGAAGCTGATGGATTTCGGCTCTCCGTCACCTCTAGCTGGCGCGCGTCATAGTTTCAAGAAACGAGGTTCCCATTGGCCGCTGCGCGTCAGTTTCCAACGACCACCACCCCGTGGCGCTGCGTGTCCGTGAGGCAGCAGCTCCACCACTCCACGCCCAAGGTCAGCGCGCCAAGGAGAGCTAGCGCGCGCACTTGACCGTCGAAGCGAGTAGGCCACGCAGACGTAAGGGAGCGGAAGAGCGGCATGCATGCTTCCAAAATGTTAAAATGTTAAAATGCGCATGTTTAAAAAAATTTTAATATCTACTTTTACGGATTGTTGATAGCTGGGAATTAACCTATACCAATACACCTTTGATATGTCAATGATTTTATTTTTTTCGAAAAGAGGAAGATAGTAACGAATTAAGGAACGTTTAAAATTATTCTAAGGACACTTTTTTGGTTTTTTGCAGTAGTCGTAACTTGTTTAAGTTTTCTCTTTGTGGTCGTTCCCTCAAACTAGATGGGCCTAACAGATAAGTGAATAAAAAAGTGCATTATAAATTACTTTGTTTTAATGTTTGCTGGAAGAATTACTCAGCTTTCTCCGGAGATAAATATCTCTCGTGCGAATACACCGTGATTCTCATTACGTGACTCCAAGCGCTGATTTTCTCTGTAAAATCCGTTCTGGGACTTGTGTTTTGGCAAATTGTTGGATGGTTAGTAGCCGTACTACGTTGTACAGCGTTATTAATAAACATAAATATAGCGAAGAAAGTGATCACTCAAATTACAACCCAGCACACCAGCACTAATAACTATGTTTCGGGTACCTTCTGTCATGATTTGTTACAAAAATATCGAATAATGTTGTAGTTGAGCATGCAACTCTATTTCGGAGTGTGACAATCCCGCTATAAAAAATTGTTTTGACATAAATATAAGCGCACAAACTCATCTCAGTCTCGAATCTTCGGAGTATATTTATACCTAAATCTCCACCAATATGCTAATTGCTACTTTTCTTCATTGGCAAAAACACGTTCCCCCCGTCATTTCCTTTCTTTTTCAATTCTACCTCTTTTAGGGAGAGGGTGTAGGTCATCGTGTGCTCAAGTTTACATAGACGTCTCGAAGAAGAGGAGACATGCTTCTGCAAACAAATTTTAGCAAAAAAGTTTTAAAAAGTCACATTAGGCGTGCTCCCTTTAGACAGTGTAAGGTCAAGGCATGACTTTAAGATATGGCGACACTAGTTTGCACTGTAGATAAGAAATTTAGCCCAGACTGCTCAGCGTGTTCTTTTGTGTTTTTTTAACTTGCACCACACAGTAGTGCTACACGACCTCACGCCGCAGTACGATGCTCATCCAGGTCAGAAATCGACAGGGATAGGGATTATTTGGGACCTCATGGGTTCTTCGGCGCGAGCTTTCCATCCATGTACGTGGTTCGAGCTGCAATGCGCTGACAAGCTTGGCCAACAATTTTGTTTTCTGCATTCGGTTACTGTTTTTTTTATAGAGAATGCTGACCAGCGTTGAGGTGCTGGTCTGCAATGGGACCAGAAAACAAGAGGACAGACGAGAGGTGAAAGAGAAAGGAAAGGGGAACCAGGAAAGAAGATAGACGAAGGAAATAGAGAAAAAGAAAGAGAAAGTAATACAGAAAACGGACAGACACGCCTGTTCTTATAGTACTACTAAGGTGTTTTTGTGTTTTTAATGCAACGAAGTAAGAGATTTTTTAATGGTTTGTTTGGACAAGCGTATATTTTGAAGAGCGTGAAAATAACGCTTATAGCACGGTATAACAATATTCAATGACTTATACCAGTGGTTCTCAACAATGGACGTTTCCTGCGGACCCCTGTGGATCGGCGTCGATGATGGAGGACCCCGTTCGTGGTGAGGGAAAGGGAAACGTGTAGGTTAGTTACAATAATGATTTAATAAATTAATATAATTAAGGTATGTATGAAGTAGACTTCTTTTTTTACCCGATACACGAAAAACTCACCCGAAAAACTTCCAATGTTTCTTCTCCAATCTGAGAAAAGACACCTTTTCCCGCCGGGTTTGACTGATGAGGCAGGGCTTCGTGGACCCCTAGAATGCCTTCGTGGACTCCAAAAGGTCCGCGGACCCCCATTTGAGGAACCACCGACTTATGCGATTGTGCTCCCCGTCGTAGTTGAAGTGAGGAAGGCAAAACGAAAATCCAAAGCCATGGCTGGATGTCGAACTTTACAAAATAATAAATATACAAAATAATATGTATCACGCTATTGTGAAGTCCCGTGACAAACATTTGCTATCTCAGTTTAAGAAAATAAGGAATAAGTTAGCTTTGACGCTAAAAAGGCAATGTACGAATACTTTCTCTGCACATTTGAAGGTAACTTTAAGGCCGGAAGAAACTGTGGTAGATGGTAAGTAGCCTGAGAAATAAATGTGAGGGCAGCGTACATAAAATAACTGTTAACGGGAAAATATAACCGGATGGCAGAAGTTGCCTGATATATTATGAATGTGAATTTTATAAAAGCTAGTGCACCAAGACAGCGGGAATCTGAGAGTGAAATCAGTGTTATGAATAATATAGGCACCCCTCTTACCATCAACTATCAACTATATTATCAGCGCAACTTTGTCACACGTTACACCAATATGCTGCAGACTGGAATATTTCTAGATTAACTTAAAATGGCGAAGGCTAGCACAATGCCTAAAGGAGGGATTAAAATAATCTAAAAACTACCGACAAACATTGGTTTTAACCATTTTTGCCAAAAATATGTGAAAGCGTAATAAACAGATTGTGAAGGTTTTGTTACTAAATACAAAGTAATCTACAAATTCCAATATGGCTCTCTGAAAAGAAAATCACGAAATTAGTTCTAATGAATATAAAGGAAACAGTTTTAAACAGCGTAAACAGTCTGCTACTGACTGGACTTCTTTCTTTATATTAGTAAAGCGGTAGATTTAACAAAAGCACGGTATTCTACTTTTAAACAGTCGCACGGCGTACGTGGGGCCGCAGCTAATCTAAATAAGTCATACATATGTAACAGATCACAGCTTGTTCATATAAAAAAATAAGTTCAAACTTCAGAGACATTAGAAGTAAAGCATGGTGTGCCTGGCTCCTCAATATATGAGACCCACGGTTCAATTTGTTCTGTTCAAACCCCGAAGCAAGGTCGAGGCAAGGCTCGAAGCAAGGCTCGAAGCAAGGCTCGAAGAGCTCGAAGCAAGGTTCGAAGCAAGGTTCAAAGCAAGGTGCGAAGCAAGGTTCGATAGCAAGGTGCAAAGAAAGGTTCGACCCCGAAGCAAGGTTCGACCCTGAAGTAAGGTTGGAATAATAAACCTTCAACTTCATTTGAGACCGTGTCTTTCTTGATTGTTTTCTACCTGTTTTTCAGTCTCAGGATTGTGTCAAAGCAAATAAGTAATCACTAACTATTTTTTACAAGTAAAAGAGCATTGCATTTACGAATGCAACGTTAAAATTTCCGGCTTCTTGGTGACGCGTCGGTACTCATGAACCCTACTCATGAATCCTGTGGCTTCATTATTTTCTGTCCGAATGCGACTGGTCAATTGGTGCCTTCGCACTTCATCGTTTCGTGCTCAGGCAGTAGACAAAGATCCTGACCGCGCAATAAAGGGCACGCACACTGCACGACACGGTTAGCGCGAACACAACACTAGCGCATATTATCCCACTTGGCTCATAAAGGGTATCCGCGAGCACTAAATTTGTATCACTTGAATTAGTGCACCAGATGAGCCCTTTCTTGATTACAGAATTTGACTTTAAGAGCAAAAAAAAAAAAAATCCTGCGATCCCTTGTTCGCAATAACAGTGCCGCTCTTTATGCTTTAGAATTCAATTCAATCTTTTATTTTACACCATGAGTGTGAAATAAGGGTTAAGAAGGCAGAGATCAAACTGCAATAATGCAGCCTGACAGGGCCAATGCACCCCAACATTTTTTTCAGGTTGGTGGACAGAAAAAAACTAACAACATACTTAAAGAAGAAATTACCGAGTTATACAACATGAAAGAGTACACACTGTACTTCGTTTCAGCTTCTGGCCCGGAGCGCGGCCGATGTTATGAGCCGAAGGGCCAATCAAACAGCGAAAAAGAGGCACAACGTCGCTGGCGTGCTCTCTGCAGTTGATAGGACTAGCCGGTATTTGCTGTCTCCCTTCTCTGCGTGCTCTTCCTCCGCCGGCTAGTCCTATCAAGAGCAGAGAGCACGCCATGGCGCTGCACTTCTTTGCGCCAGTGTGATTGCGCCCTTCGGCTCACAAACATCGGCCGCGCCTGGACCAAAGCTGAAACGAAGTATAAGAGAGCAAGCTCTCCTAAGTGCGTGTTATTCAAGCCTCGATGCGCAAGCTCGGTGTGAGAGTTTTGCTTCTCTAAAAGGTTCAACAGCGTACAGTGCGTACTCGAAGCATATGCGGGCCGTAGTTTGTTAGATCTATACGATGTGACGCTCTCCAGGACCCTGCGCCGCGAACTCAATGTGCAATATTTTTTTCCAGTTAGGTTAGCAGTTTAATGCAACGGCTGATTTGTAAATTTAAGACTGTTCCATAGATTGTGGCGGGTTTATAATTTTAATATTAATTGATTTTCATGACTTTATACTTACGGAAGATTGGTCAGTGTGCGATTAATGTGCGTGAGTACTTCCTGAGAAGGGCTCAGAACAGTAACTCCTCGAACGACATCTATTGTCTTTGTCGTTGAAAACGGAGGAGAGAAGAGCCTGCTAGCGACTAAGTTTCGCCGTTTCATAGGTTGTAAGCCACGTCGCTGAAATGAATACGCGTGTGGGAGATTTCCTTGGGTGTTCTGAAGTATGAATGAACGAGCTGTCGAGCAAAAGGAGTTGTTGTTACTGGAGCTACGTAACCACAAGCGCAAAGGGCCTATCTATGCACCGACGTGACGTCAGCCATCGTCCATGGGTCACATCTATAAGCATCGCCACCTTCTTGGTCCCCGCGTTGGAAACGAATCTGTCGTTGGCTTAGCGTCGCTAACCCTTGCTCGGCATTTGAACAAAAGAGCGATTCGAAGCGAGCAGAGCCATATACACGATAAAAAACTGATGCTGACGAGTGCTAACCTCTACCTTGTTTCGTTCGTGAAAATATCAAAATGGCGAAGTAGTAAAAAAGAAAAAGAAAAAAAAAGGGGGGGGGGAGAAACGTTGGAAGCACAAAGACGGTATATGCTGGATTGCTCGCGCGTGTAATTTACACAATTTCTGTTATACTGCATGTGAAGCGGAGTAGATGCTCTCCGCATCTGCCTCGATAGAATCTTATAATATGACAAAAACTACAAGCGAACCTGGATACTTTTTAACTTTTATTGTTTGATAACAAAGTAGATTAATTATCGCGTCAATTGTGTCAAGCAACCCCCCCCCCCTTTTTTTCTTGCCCGGTGAAATCAGCGGTGGGACTATGGCATGTAGCATTTCAGTATCTTCCACGTTCCTGTAACAAAAACAAGAATTATATATAAAAAAAGCTTTAAAAAAGAAAACGCAATCACCATTCAGCAAAAAGCATACTCTTCTGGCGCCCGCTTCCGCTGTGACCTACGACGGCTCCGGAAGCGCTAGGATCGATGTCAGCGTGTGTTGATATTGACCCAACCGCGGAGACTTGTAGAGAAATAGAGAAGATGCAAGAGCGCGCGACACATATAACAGAGCGCTAATGGAGCGAGCAAGATGAGCCTTCTCCGCGAGACGCGAAACTCCCTTCTCCCTTTCATGTGGACAAGAAGTTGGCACGGAGGCGTGGACCAATCACCGGCTCTCAACGTTACGCCACGTGACCGCGCTCTCCGTGTGTGGAGGCGGCGTACCCATCCAGTCGCTATTCTATAGGACCGAAGGTCTGTTGGATCCGGAAGCACTCCGTTCTGAGCTATACGATGAACAGCAGCAACCGCTACAAGCCATCCATCCGCAGCCAATCGGGTGACGAGACAAAGCACGTGACTACGCACCCGAAAGTCGCTGCATTCCTCCCGAACGTCACGTGACCCTCACATGGCATTTGATTGGCTGGGATGGCTCGTAGGTTTCTCTGTGGTTCATCGTATAAGGTGATGGACCAGCTTCGTGGAGCTCCTTGTCGCCGAAGCGCTTCCAAAGCGCTCCCTGTGCTCTTGTGCAAAGGGTCCGGCCCTGCGGAGCATGTGTGTGTGTGTGTGTGGGGCCGGGGGGGGGGGGGGGTAGGTCGGCATCTTGTTCTGGGAGTCGGCTCATTTGTCTCGGCCGCGTCTCACGCACGATTTATCCGCATCCAGCGCGGTATGTCCGGGGTTCGGGCACCGGGCCATCGCTCATGTCGCATCTGCCAAGAGCCGCAGCTCCGCCTTCTTCGTCGTCCTTCCCCCGACTCCGTATATAGAGATGGTACCTATTCCTGGACTGCCTCTTTTTTTCTCCTATTTAATAGATTGGAATATTGAGTAAAACCATACGCGTATACATTCGCTCTCGGCAAGCTCTTAACAACCGAAGACCGAAGGGGACATCGAATACAGCTACTTAAATTAATTGTGACCGTACACCGAACCAAAAGAATAAAACTCTGACAAGACGAAACAAAAAAGGATTACATTTTTATATTTTGCATGGAACATGAGAGTGAATGTAGCATCGTTGCTCGCAAAGAACCATTGACCGCATGGTCCCAACATCATTGCGAAAGCGCAAAGAAATAAATTTCGTCACAGCTGAACAGCGGATAAAAAACTGTTAACTGGTTAATCGCTGACCTTTGGCCTGATTATTTGATCAGTTAAACGGTCATAAATGGAGGCTTATAAAATTGTAGAACACTTTCAAAGTTTTTAAAATATTATACATCTGGGGAAGACAACTGCTGAGATTCGTATAATCTTGACGGCAGATAAAAACAGTATGTTTCAAAGAAGTCATGTCATTTCATTTACTGGCTTGTTTGGCGCACATTCAGATGTTCGTGAGCTGAAGGCAGAAGGTGAGGAGAGAACAGAAAAAAAGTATAAACACCTTTGTACTGACGTCAAGGCGCCAGCTACTCTCTGCAATATTGAAGTAACTGAAAAGCGTAATGCAAGTGTAATTTGCATGGGAATATGTTTTTGAGTCAAATATGAAAGAAGCTAGACTAATAAAAAAAGGCAGCGCGAGTACTATACTTATCCCTCATGTTTTCCGTCCGAGGGTAGTAGAAATACGTAAAAACGGAGCACAACGCAAAGAATGGATATCTTGGAAGTAGAAATATATTTTAAAAATCTTGGGACAAGGTTTTGGTTTTGGTTTTCTTTTCTTTTCTTTGAGGGGGATCACGCGTTTCAGACAACACAATAACGTCTGATCAAAACATTTCAGCTCATGAACTGTTCGGATGAAGCGTGTACCACCTGAACCGAGCAGCTCGGAAACTGTATGGTACGAAGGCTGCAGTCAGAATTGAACAAAGATTCAGCTAAGCTCTAAACTGCTGCTAAGCTCAACACGTGGTGATAGCTCCACCAAGTAATTCTACTATAGACTTCAGTAATTGCGAGAAAAGTTACGCACTACTTCTGAAATTCCCTTAAAAGTAATTTAATTGGTTACATTTGAGCGATTAAATAGTTGCGGTGATTAATGTTTCTTTTCTTAAGTGACGTGTGGAAGTTTTGTTTAAAACGGTGGCGTTAAACAGTTTATTTTGACAATAAAACATGACTAGAATTGAAAACGCTCTCTGAGGTGACATTCAATAAATAAAAGTAAGTACACCAATACATACGCTATAGCCCTCCTACACGTCATGCGGGAATGCGAAATAGGCAGAGTGCGTAAAAATAAGTAAGGCATAAAAACAAACATACATCGACTGAGTTCTACAAATAACACGCGCCTGAATGCACACATTCTAGTGCGGATGTGACCGTTAGCAGCACTAAGACTTACACACAACAAGAAAAAAAGAAAATAAAGGTACGACTCGGGAAACTGGAACTCTTTTTCATGCCCAGAATAACTGTGCGGACAGTGGTGCGCAAAGACGCCATAAAGCCAGATTCGCGAGCCGTCGCCGCCGTCCTCGGCGGGGAAGGAGTATAAAAACTGAGCGGCCGGCGCACGGCGATTGGTTCTGGCGCCCTGATAATGTCGCCGTGGACAAAGCGTCGACGAAGCGGCGTGACGCAGCGTGACGCGGCGCCGGCGGCCACGTCCGTGCCGCGTCGGAACGACTCGCCGTGTCTCGCGCACTCGTGACCCGCGTCGCATAATACGCCGTCCTCGTCGACAAAAGAGCATCTCCCAAACAAGGTGTCGAGCAGCTATAGGGTCGCCGACACGTCGTCGTACGAGCGCGGCCGCAACGACCGGAGAACAATGCCCGCAATGCAATATCAGACACGTCGACAAAAAAGAAAGAAAAAGGGGCGAACAACAGCGCCAACGCGGGATGCGACCGTATGCCGTTTATTGTTGCTGTCGCTCTCGGATACGAGCGCCCGGGGACTCGGCTCGTGTAACTCGGCCGACGGGTACTAATGCTACTAACACCAATAATATATGAATAGCATCCGCTCTGTCCACGCGCAACAGTATCACACTCATATGATGCCAACCCAGAGATACGGCGAGCAAGCGTTCCAGACCAAACCAAATTTGACGTTCCGCCACCCGTCCCCCGTTTCGATATACGTCTTTGGCGCGCAAGAACGCTGGAGGGGCTCGCCAATCACAGGACGCCATAATGAATGCATACATAGGGAACGCGCGATCACGAGGCAGCCAAGCACTCGCCGTCGTTGGTTGGTCGGGAGGAATCAAGTACGCGGACGCATTTGAGGGTAAGCAAACGCGCGAGGTACGCACGGAGCAGATGGTTTTACGCGCCATGTATAGACCTTTCGTCGAATTACCCAAGCAATGACTAGAACGCCGGGAATGTATGTGCACGTGCTGTACTATACTTGCGTTTGCAGCAATAACTCTTCAAAGCAAGAGCCTAAAACAAATGGCACTTTGCACTTGCGTTCCTCTGCGCCTTATTGTGGTTATTTTCTTGAAATATTTTATACGTGGAAGGTGAGCCCGTGCAGCGCAGTGTACCTACGTTCCCATCATTCTCTTTGATGCTTGGGAAATTTAGCGAAATGTCTATTGAACTCGAGGCCCAACCGAACGCTGATACTGCACTCTTTTCCAATCTCTGTGCGACGACGTCGGAATGCAAATAGTGCACGGGCCTTAGTTGTGCGGGTGGTCCAGTGACGTTCTGGAATTACCACCAAAAGGTTATCTATACCCTCAGGAATGCCTTCCTGGATACTGCCCCGCAGTGCATTCAAAATACACCTTCCTTGATCTGCCTTTATATACCTCTGTTCCAAGGGCATTTAAAGGCCTCCAGAGTGAAGGCTACTGTAAGCGAGAAGATCGACCTATATAGGGGGCTCTTTGTGTTTTGCACGAAGCTCGGTGTTTACCATACCCGTGCACTGGATTCGTGTCGGCTTTTGCGCCGATCGCGATCACGGTGAACAGATTATACAACACGAGTGGGTCGACGCGTTTAAAAACGGCCGTACATCCATCCGTGATCAGTCTCCGGCCGTGCCGAGAAGACCGCGCCATTGCTGATCAGTGATCCCGGATTGCTGTACGCCCATTGATCTAAACGGATCGATCCACTCGTATGCACTCTTCTCTCGCTAATGCAGGCATCTTCATCCTGTTTCTAGCCTGGATGGAAAATAAAAATCTAAATATTTCAAGATTGTTAATTAAATCATGGTTTAAATCCTGGCCTAAATCGGGCTAACTTTAATTACAAGTTTTAATCAAACCCTTCTTAATTAAGTAATTCCCTAAATTATTTATTATTTATCTCTTGAGGCTTTCTTTTGTAGTGCATTTGTTTATATTTAAATAAGTTACTATCATTAAATGAAATATTTATATCCGCCTGAACACAAGTAAAAAGCATTGCTCTTCTGAGCCAACGAAACGTTGAGCTTTCTTTCTACATACCACGCTCGCCCGTCAGTTACGCAAAGTAAGTCGGAATGCAAAAGAAAGAAACAAAAACAAGAAAAAGGAATCTCCTATTGAAGCAGATTTGAATACAAGAAAGAAAGCAAAATAAAATTTTAAGTAACTAACAAAAAATCGAACAGTTTTTAGCTAACACTTGATTTGCAGCGTTTATTTACTTCTCTACCTCGAGGACCCGTTTCCGGTGTTGTAAACATGGCGGGTTTACATCAATCAAAATGTCGCCTACCTGGATTCTACGGTCATTATTTGTTCCGAATGATTATCAGTGATCGGACGAATTGACCAATTAATCCGCCACGTTAAAAAATGCATATCGTCGTAAAGAACCACTATTTTCGAGCTTACAGCGGTTTAAATCGGACGAATCTGATGTAAGTAAAATACATCTGCTTTAAGTCAAATAAATCCGATTTATTTAATGCTTTTTAATAACCTTGGTTTTAGCATTTATTGACAAATTTCACGAGGTTTTCCGTCCTCTGACCACCACTGTAGTGGCGTTACCGCATTGTAGATGATGCCCTTCCGATATGCACCTAGTAGGAATTCACACTGCAGTCGTACATCATAAAGAAAAAAAACATTTTCAGACACTGTCTTCAGGCGTGTGCCTCGCTCGTATAACTGTCAGATTGGTCGTACGAAAGCAGGTATGAAGCAAGCATGCTTTCGAACACGCTCCAGGCGAGTCTGCAGATAATGAAGTCATCGTGCATCCAGGGGACACCCGTGTCTATGTGTATCATGCATGAGCAGTGACTGTGGCCTCGAAGCCGGGGTCACGCCGCTTATGCATCGTACACAAAAGACAGTCTGCAAAACAGATTCGAACGAGAGGATCGCCGCGGCGAGATCCGTGCTTTGAAGGCCGCATGTTCAAGAAGAACCTTGGCACGCGGCATTCGGACCACGGATATCGAAGGTGACTGATGTCTACAGCCTGAGTTCTGTGCGATGGATAACGTATAAGCATGCAGTGTGATCTCGGCTTTAGGATGCACCTTCTCTGCGCAAAGTTCAAAATGCCCGCTTTTTGCCGTCAGCGTTTCCCAACCGCTATCTCTGCGTCAGTATAACTTCCGTATAACCTCTATCAGTTCTTTCTTCTCTTGCTTAGTTTCCTATGAAAACGTCAGTTGTGACTATAGCGCTGTCCTGTCTACTTCATGTCCTCGTCTGCCCCTTGCGATTTATAATTTGAGTGTCACTTCAAGTCGTCCTAAATTCATTGATCTTGCGGTTTTTGATGACGCCCAGCAGGTTTCTAGTTAAAGCCGTTTCTGAAAGACGGTTAGCGCGAGAGACTAGGACAAGTATAAGGCTGGACAGGATAAGCGCTACTTTCAACTGGCGTTTCAATGAAAAAAACAAAATTTTAAGAAGAAGAACTGAAAATTAAAGAGGTAAATTTATACGTATATAGCAGGAGTATAAGAGTTGTTGTTCAAGATAATAATTAATAAAAATAAAGAAGACTAATTAAATGCAAATAAATTATAAAAGGACAAAGAGTCAAATCAAAATTTACTCAATCCCGCATAGACAATTGTAGTTAATTATCTCAGTTTCCGTGAGGTTTAGCCACATAAATTATGTCCCCCTGGCCGTGTAACTTTCCTTCGCAAACCACAATAAAACACCTTTCACGTTTTTTTCTGCTTTTTTTTTCGTTTTGTAATAGCCTTGAAATAAAATTAGACACACTGTATAAAGGTTCTGCTGTGCGAGCTTACAATTGTAATGCAGCAAAATACAGACTGTATGACTTTACCCTTAAGGAAGCAATGTGACCAGCGGGATAGACCCTTTCTAAGCTGCGGGTACCGTGAAGCATGCAGTACTGAACAGTCTTGCACACACGTTACTCGAAAAAAAGGTAATCGGTGACAGTTTAGATTATTCTTGGCTAAAAAGTATTGAATTCAACGAGATTTTTCTGCAGGTTTGCAAACGGTGGCATTTTTGCGTTGTCCATTATTGCATTGGAATTGCCGAATTATAAACCTCTTATCTTCTCAATCCACGAATTTTGGTAAACGATCTTCCTCTCGGAGACCTGGTCAGGAAATGCCCTTGTAGGAAACTTGTACACACAAAGGGGGCTATTAGTAAATGGAGGAGAAATAGAGGAACAGTTACGAGTAATTATAGTACTTCCAAACGTAATCAGATTATTCTTGCGAATACTTTCTCATAAATGTAACGAAAGGGTTACTTAATTACTCCAAAGCGTAATCGGTTACACAGGTATACGTGATTCTCAGTACATACACAAAAGAGGGACACGTTTGTGCAGGCATTCTGAACTGTAGCCAAATGAACCATTGCCAGCTGAGAAATTGGAATCAACGAGGCGAGTGCCCGTGCAACGCGAGGAGCCCAGAGAGCCGGAAATGACTCGTCCACCAATGGCATTCGCAAATTGTAGTTCAGTGATTGACAGCGTCATGGACGACAGGTTGTGGTTAACTAGTATTATGGCGTTCTCAATAAATTCCTCGATACTATTATTGCGCGAGGCCACGCGGTCTCACGGGAAATCCGTTTCGTTGAGCAGCTCTTGCGTGGATATAAAGAAAGAAAACGCCACTTGAAATGTCGCCAAAATATAGGTCTGCGTATACACACATCTATGTGGTAAGCAGCATTACCTATACTTGCTACGGGTGGCGACAGAGTTCGTAAGTACATGAGATACCTAATTTTGTCATTTGAATCGGTTAAAAACAACAAATCCGGACGTTGTATACCTTCTAACTATATTATCTATACTGCTTGTAACCTCATGGAAGTTTCGCTACCAGATCCTGCTTTACGTAGACAGCATTCTCACTTATGCCTTTTGCACAAAATTTACCATCATTCTTCCCTATGTCACAACCCATTAACACCCCCCCCTCCCCGTCATATAAGGTCACTGAGGTCACCAAGATAAGGTTGGAGTTTTCCCATGACATATATCGTGGATGCGTGTTTTCGCTCCTTCATTCATGTCACGTTTGTAGAATGCAACCACCTCTCTTACCAAAGTGTGACAATCCGTGAGCCAATACTTTCAAGTTTCAACGATGCTCTTTCTGACCTTGACAAAAACCTCGAGACTGCAGGTATAACACGACACAGACACTGAAAGTTTCGAGGTTTCTGTCTAGTTCAATGTACACCAGCTCGTTTGCGCCCTTACATTCAGTTCATTTCTTACCCTTTGTTTTCTGCTGAACCATGAGGGTGTGTTTATTCTGCCATTATGTTCTCCTCGCTCTTTGTAGCACTCCTTTCTTTAATGTCGTACGACTTCGAGGATAAATTTTAAAAAATCTAATCCTGCATATCGCAGAAACATACGAATGCACGAACCCACAGTAGCCCAGACATTCAATGATGTAATATATACGCTGAAAAGCCAGCTAAATTCCATTTCTGTTGAGTACTCATCTAATCCACATTTATTCAAAAACCAAGTACACAGGAAAATCCTCATGACTGACAAGTATTTCATTCCATGCAGTTGTAATTTGCGGCAATAGCCGCAATTGACGAAGTTTTGCGACGGATCCTGTGTTTATTTCGTGTACGTAAGTCGCGGCCTGTCAAACTCAGCGGCAATTTAGTATCACGTGACTTCGTACGACCACATCACCTCACAGCGTCGCTTGACGTCAGAGTGCCACACAAGCACTGTCCGTCAAATTTAGCGGGACGTAGGTGCACGGCGACGGATGGATAGCATGGATGCTAACGGCTGTACCCTTAATAAAGGGTGGTAGCTTGCGTCACCTAGCCTAATTTATTTGCAGAACAGAGCAAAAGAAAACCGGGATTTTTTTTTTAAGAACTTGGTAGATGTTTGTTATGAGACATGAATAGTCTGCGGTTTTTGGAGAGTCCGTGGCTGAACAAAGGCAGGAGCTGACAATCTGTCCGGTCCACTAAGACGCCGCATCAGTTCTCTTCATGCCCAAAATCAATGTTCTACAAGAAACTCGACAAGGGTATTTAAGATGAGTTACTAAATACCTGCTTCAGGGAGTATTTACGGTACTACTGAAGTTAATGATCTCTGCAAGATATATTGAGTAGAGTATAAATGCTTAGTAGTGTAATTCAATTACTTTCGTATATATCCGGCTTTTGTCTGGCGCAATATGGCCTAAGTTGATTGTGCGCCATAAAATCCCAATCATATATTTCGGCATTCCGCAATCCCGTCAAAAAGGCTAAATATAAAATAATAAAAAATAGAAAAATTTGTGTCTTCTTCTAGTGTCCTGTTCTTATTTCCTTCTATGTCTTCTTTTTTTGTTGGCCTGCATCTCATGACTCGTTTCCTGTTATGTGTTCTGTCGTTCCCACAACAAGTTGGAAATCTGTTCAGCTTTGGTGTGCCGACCCCTATTCCCGTAAAACGTTCCAGCGACCAATTTGTTCGAGCGTTAAGAAATGTATTTGGGATGGGCAATACAAGACACTGAGAAATGTAATTAAAATAAAGTAGCAAACACTCTCATCAGATGTATTTGCAAGATACCAAAACACTACCAAAAGAATTTTGAAATACGGTATGTTGAGTAGAGTATTTGAAATCGGCACAAGTCTACCGAAAAATTCGGGCAGAAGAGATAGGCGAACGGCTCGTATAGTCGGCACTGCAGCGATGCATTCATCGCCAGCGCGCGCAGCTTCGAAGAAGAACAACGCAGCAGGGCAAAGGCACTTCCCGGTCATGGCAGATTAGCCGAATGGCGACTACTCATAGTCGGGGTGCGTGCGTGCCTTCGTGCTCACGCGGACGCTTCCGGATCCCCGACAAACGCGCTGTATTCTCTCGCGGCAGTCATCTAGAGAGACCGCCTGGGACTTTCTTCTTTCGTGTTTCCTCACAAAGAATAAGACTTGGCTCGGGAAACGGTCTGTTCGTCGTCGTTCCCTCCGTCCCGACGGCGGAGCGAACATTCCCGACACATCGGCGGTGGTAAAACAGGGGATTATTTTGAG
>JAZHYW010036897.1:0-11949 GCA_037355805.1 Ixodes ricinus
AGAGAGGTCGAGAAACCCCCATGGTTATCTACGGGCTGCGTGCGCGGCATATCTAAGAGAAACATAATCAAATGCCGCGTTGCCATAGTTACGGTTCCCTGAATGTGAATAAACCCGGATAAACTCCCGAAAACACTCGCGGGTAAAATTTTAGACCATTAGGATTTATACAAAAAGCACGGAAATCTTTTTTGAGGGTCACCATGGAAAAATAAAGTTTAAAAAAGACTTGTGGTCTTACGAATATAGTTTTGACGGAGCACATGGCTAGTGGCTCCGAGCAAACATCAATTAAGTCGTTTGCTTCATCTTGGACCATCTCACGAAAGAGAGCCCCCCGTTTCTCCCGTCAAGGTTGCCTGTTCACTAAGCAATGGGGTCAGTGTGCATTCTGGCCCGCGAAAAAAGCCACTGTTTACGTTTCCAGGCTGAAATCCATAGTATTGTGCTTCCTAGAGGGAGGACGGGCGTTTTGTTTTTATAAACAGTGAAAGGTTATGCACCTGAACATTTCATAGGATGGGATGGGAAGGGAAGCTGAAGCGGTCTATCCATCCAGGACTTTCGTCGTTGTAAGGTACCGATGTTTGTTTAAGTAACACTCATTTTCAAGATATGCCATGCGGAAAGTTAGTACTGCCAATCGCAAGGGCGCCAATGCCAAATGCAGCTTGCAGAAATATATTTAGATACCGGTGACCTTTTTTACGAATTTGAGTGCATGTCCGGACGCGAGATATTTGTTTTTGAAAGCAAACTAAAATTAACCTCGAATTTTGGGGAATTGGGAATCGTAATAAAAATAAACCTGATGTTACCCTGAATCCCCAAGAATAAATAAACTTCGAAGAACACACTTCCGAATTTTACAAAGATTACACTCGGAAAAAAGCGGAACCCTAGCTAAAGTCAATCACAGATTCAAGACCGCAAGCAGGTGGAAGGGGGGGGGGCGAGGATTCTCAAGTATTTTATTGTCATTCTTCAGGATGAAACATATCAGCATTTTCCGAAACAGGGAGCGTTACTCACTGCGTTTCTTCAACTGTCAGCAACTACAGAACTGTTTAAACGATGCTCAGTTTGAAGATGTGGTCGAGTTATGCATTTTGCCCGCAAGGTGGACACAGTATTGAGACTTATTTTTAGCGGATCGCGTAACAATGGGCGAACCTCCATCCTGCGACTTACAATATAAACTTTATCATCCATGTTCTGTTCATGAAGTCACTACGAAGTTCTCTCGTAACTGATTTCCTCTCGTTGATTATTAGCCCAGATAGTAAGTCAATATTAAAAACAAACTGCGCGATGTACACGAACAAAGTAGAGTAAGTAAACAAGAAACCAGGACAACTCTGAATAGGTTTGTCGTTATTTATTTTTTTTGCTCGATTTAATGACACGGCAAACGAATTTTTATTATTTTGCGGTGTGGAACTATAATCAGGATATAGACGGAGTAGCAGTAGCCACCCACTATTTCTTGTAATTCTTCGTCTTGCTGCCGCTCCTGACGAACAGGCAGCAATAGTTCCGAAACCGCGAATCCGCTATGCATGTGATGCCCTGACAGTTATGGGGGTCAAACATGACGGTGCTATAAATAGTCCCTGTTTTCCTCAAAATAAATCACATATAGTAGCAACCAGTCACATCTTTTCGTAACGAAGAAATTGTACATGTTCACATAAATAGATATTACGCTATCGGTCATGACGGAAGTCATCGGTCTTGTACTGTTTCTCGCCGTATGTATGAATTTATACATTGTTACCTATGCGCTCATTGGAATGCATTTATAAAAAACTGTCCATAACTACCATAATAACGGCGTGTCAAAAAAAATCTAGGATGGAGCATCTTTTTAGGAGACACATTTTTAGAACTGTTGTTGCACGATATATATTTTGCGACGGCTACTGTCACCCCAGTCAGCAATTTTCGATATAAATTAATTTTCCTTTTTTTACAGTTGCGTATTTAAAAAATTGTTTTCCATTTCATGCTCTCAAAACTTATTACAGCCAAAGAACAAGTTTTGATTCATGAAGGTAAAAAGTGAACACTTGATTATTTTATAATTAACTACTCATGCAGGTGAATGTAAGGATTAAAACAGTTGTTTAGTTCAGTGTACCAAACTAACCAAAAGAAGCTAGCTCTCTCGAATTTAGCTCTCAGCTTTTCATGAAAAACTTGCACAGGAGCATCTTTGCACGACTGTACACAAGGATATAACACTCGACTCATACACACTGAGTTTAATTAGGTTCCGTTAAATCTTTTGTTCTTACTTGTTTTGGCGAACCTTTCTCTACTGTGATGTCAATTGCGCGGCCATACAAAAAAGCACCGGTTCAGTTTGTCAACTAAAAACAAACCTGATGATTCTTGTAAGAAAGGAGTATATTTCACGACTTACACGGAAGTTTTACCATATTGCGCTAAAATATGGTAGGATCCATTTACTGCGGGACTAGGAGCAGAAAATTTGCCACACTTTGCCGTGCCTCCAAGCAGAGAGTCCGTTTCATAGTTTCTGTACAGTGAGTATAAGGGAAGGCACTGCATGAATGGTTTGAAACAAGCATGAAGTGAAGCTGAATTTCGGAGATAGGAATGAAATGTTATTTGCATTAAGTGCACCAGTAAAATTAGGATTACCAAAATTATTGCTGGCGCAAACCAATGCCCTTTTTATAAAGTTGGGAGGGAGATATGTCCCGCTTTCCAAATCTGCACTCCCAGAAGCTATCGCAAGCGCAGTGAATAGCAAGGCTCTCGGAATTCCAGTCACTGGCGTCTATTAATTCAGTGCAATCAATAAGAAAGGCCAGAATTATGTTCCAATAGACGAAGAGTACCAGTGGACAGAAACGAGCACCCGATGGACATCCTTAAGTTTCACACGCCGTACGGCACGCATCGACGCGCGAGTTTCGTGACGAGCGCGCCGAATACCTGAGATCCCCGCTCTCATGATTGACTAGAAATTACGAAGAAAAAAGTCATTAGAAGCTACCATTATCTGAAAAATCGAATAATGCGTGGAATGCGGTATTCAAAGAGCGATCATTTAATTTTGCTTCGAAGTTATTACACTCTCGTTTTGAGTACTCAAGAACGTAATTTTTATAAGTCCTATGACGTAACGTGACATTTTTACGTGAAACTGTGCGATGTGACGCAACGTCACGTGATACCCTTGTGTTATGTGGTCTAACGTCACCAGAAGTGGCGTCACGTACTTACCTCGCGGTGTCGTGAGACGTAAATTGCTATTGACCCCGTAAGTGACTACGTCACAACATGGCGTCTGGGTCCAAACAAACCGTTGCTAGGGACGTTGCTATGGACTAATGCACGGAGACTCCACATGAGGCCAGATTTTTGCCTACAAATAAGTAAATAATTTTTTGTAAGCAACCTAACTCCTTGATATCTAATTATGAAGATGTTCTTGTCGTTCTCAGTGTGGTATGGCAACGATGAAAGCCATTTCTGAAATACTACACTCCGCTTTGCTTTGGTAGCAGACGACACGATAGATTTGCTGGCCTCTAGCTGTTGCAGCGGGCGTCTTCATTGAATTGCGTTGGTAAACGAGCGACCAACCCAAGTGCATCGCCATGGCCGTAGAGGCCTCCGCAATGTGCGTTTTTTTCTTGAAGAACCTAGCTTTGTTCAGAGGGGTGAAAATGCCATAAAATAAAACCACGTCATGCAGACAAGTTATTACGACGACCTGAAGTGCATTACCGGCGTAGTGCAGGCCAGCATGAGAAACAAATCGTACGCCGTCGAGGTAAGTCGTTTGTTATTATTTTATTATCATTGAGGTTGTCAGTTTATTAAATAATTGTATGTCTATCGCAATTTCGCAGTATTTTGCTTTTTTTTCTCTTGGCATAAATCAAGTTCCGTGGATGTACTCTTTTGGTGAAGTTATCATCGAGCCCGCGATGCGAGTACAATCTGTAATAAACTCACCTTATATTTTTTATCCAGTTCTTTCGCGCTTTGGGGTCTTGCAGAAATCTGAAGAAACTGCAAGAATCTTTCTCCACGCGATGGTTACAACCAGATACAAAGCACCCTCCCATAGCGCGAGTCCGCAAACAAAATTTAGGACCTCAACCGATCGCCTGAAGCAGGCACGTATCCAGGGGGCGGCCAAGTGGGCCCCCCCCCCCCGAAATATCTTTCATTTTGCTGGGGCCTCCTTCTCCCCCTCCCCCTCATACAAAATTTTGTCATGGGCGGCCCCCCCCCGAAACAAAATTCTGGCTACGTGCCTTGCCTGGAGTGCTTTTCTCACGGGTGCAAGGCGATCTTTCTAACCAGACGATCATCTCGATCGACGCCCGGACTTTCAATAAACCATATTTCGCATCGCACCCCAGCTATGATTTCTTTAAAGTCTCTCAAACTCATCATATTTCAAATAAATGCAACATCAGAATATCGTCTTTATTCACACGATTCAGACGCCGGCGCCGGCTTAGCCGGCAGGCGCGTGGCAGACGGCATACTACTTGCATTCGTCGTCTGCTGCAGGCATCTTGAGGACCGGAAGTTGCAAATATTTCAGAAACAAGCGATCACGGGCACACTTCTGTCAAAACATATATGACATTCAAGCTTTCTATATCTGTGATTTTTCGAAGTTTAAATCCTACTCCTGATTTTTGAACGGTCGGGTTTTCATAGCGAAACCTAGCCACATGTATTTGTCCATAACAACGACCCTAGCAACGGTTTGTTTGGACCCATGACGTTACACTTACGGAGTCAATTCTCTGTCCTCGAGATCGACCTAGAGATGGCGCTACTGTCGCACGATCATCATCATCAAAGCGGAGATTGGAGCATGACCGCCCCATGCAGCAGGGGGGGGGGGGGGGAACATCGGCTCAACGCGGTGGCGGCCATATGAAAACTGCTTGTGTTGCCAGCATAGGTTTTGCAGCGAAGAAGTTTCTGCCATACACGGCGGACTGAGTGTAACTTTGTTTTTGTTTTCGTTTTGGAAAGACACTGTATCGTTGCCTTACATAGTCCTCCTTCACACAAACAACAAAGTTTAATTAAATTTGTCTTGTTTACTTGGTTCGAAACCTTAAAAACGGGCTTTTGACAACTTATTGCTTCCGTCATTTCGGAGTACGCAAGGCAGTTATATCGCTGACCTGGTTTCGGTTTCGGAGTTTGTGATCCCCGTGAGCGATCACGTGCCTGTGCACTTGATTGAATGTGATAACGAGGTGCAAGAGAAAGTAAGTAAGCGACCACGTTTAGAAAGTTTTCGAGATGCGACTTGATGCGTACCTCATGCTTCTCATCTGGAAATAAATGGTCGAAAGGTTGTGGGGTTTCATCTCACGTGTAAGTAGCTAGCCGTTTTCCTTCTCTTTTTTTCCTTTTTTCCCTATTCGCACTTGCCGTCGTCCAGCATCTGAAGCGCTCATGTCATGCGGCGTCTTCGGAGCAGAAACTAACCAAAACTAAACAGACAGTAATTGCATTACGCTTATTACTTAATTAACTCGACAAGCCGCGGATGAAAGGCTTAGAGCATCAATCGCCCAAGTGCGCTGGGTGCGGATGCGAGCGATGCGGGTTTCTGTCAACCGGCAGCCCAGCACAAACCGTGAACGTTCCAGCTCTTCGTCATGACACGGTGTTGCAGAGAGCAGGGTAAAATACAACCACACGGACCACGGAAGCAAACGCACTGTTATCGTAAATCTTGGCTTGGGATTGCGCCTTTGTAGATGATCTCATTCGTTTTGCTGGAGAGACGCGAACGACGGGCATAAGAAAATCTTTCGCATATTCCGCATACCTCACAAAGGCACTTCCCCAGTCACCTTGCAAAAAGCGCGAAACACCGAAGCACGCGGTCTTTGGCGATGCGCGTGCAACGTTTACAGAGCCCTTGGTAAAAGACTTCCCAATCATATACCTGCCCTAGAACAGTTTGTATCTGCTTGTAGGAATGTACTACTGAAACTGCAACTTGAAACTAGGGGGTGCCAGTGAGAAAAAAGAGACAAAGTTGGGAAAGCTTGCTTGCTCTCCCCAATTTCTGAACTCACAAGTGATTGTACCATTATTAAATGCACCAACGCATCTTCCCAAAATAAAGAAAAAAACACCATGTTCACTGCGTAAACAGTGGTCTCAGTTCATGCATCTGTGGGCAGGTAGGAAATCTTGAAAAATTTATTGACACCGCATGATGAGCGCAACAAACTCACAGGAGTTTTACAGGAAAATATCGGTGGTGACTGACGTTTCCCTGAAATTTCTGTGTAACCGGTCGTTTGCAGGAGCGAATCATCTTCTCGAGCGGTGTGCGTCGCCGTACAAACACGTCGCTGTGCAACGCAGTCCGACAACACGAAGCATGAAAACGGCAGATTTAGGACAACAATCCGGAGCCCATTCTTCAATTAAAACGAGCGTAGTTTTGTTGAAAACGCCCGCAGCTTTTTACTCACGTCACCAGTATGACCTGTTGCCCGGGGCATGCTTTTCAAAGTCACACGTGGAGGTTTACAGACACTAAACAAAGAAAATAATTTTTGTAGATTAAATGCTCTTGCTACGCACGTGTCCTTTTCAACTTGTTTTTTTATTAATACACATACTCCATCATCGTAGAGGTTTACAAACACTAAACCAAAGAAAAAATCATTTTTCGCAGACGGCGTATTTTGCACAGTACGTGTCCTTTCCAACTTGTTTTTCTCTTAATACACCTACTTGCGCACCTACTTGCGCACGTTTAAAGATGACGCGTGGAATATGTTGGGCACTACACCAAGACTATTGTTTTTTTAAGCAGTATCTCTTTAACGGCTGAGATCCCCAAGGAAAGACTGACGGAACGCCATGGAATTCGTTATAACATCTGCATGACGTACTTCAAAGGGCCATCTGTAAAATTATGCGCAATTGAAGAAGAAATACCGAAATGCCGAACGCGTTCCGACGGGAGTAAAACCCACGACTTCACGGTCATGAGCTCGACACTCTACCACTCCGCCGAAAAGGATTCTTTTGAACAGGAAAAAAATACCATCTAATTTCTGTCGGAACGCAAATCGTCGGACGCCGGCGTTTTGTCGTTCTGCGTTCGCGTCCGCACTTGCGTTCGTACAGTGAGTGGATTGCAACAGTAGCTAGCTTCGCGTGTACCCACTAATATTCCAACCTAAGCTCGCCGCTCTGGCGTCCCAACGACACTCGCTTTTTTAACTCTGTTTTTACCCGTATTCCTAAAAAAAATGAAAAAAACAAACCTGCAGATTTTATTACAAACTTTAAAGGAAGCCTCGGAAAATACTTCCGTGTATGTCTATTTTACCTGTAGGATCAAGACAACGTTTTTATGCGGCACTTTCGCTGGTTGTGTTGCCGTCCAAAATAAATGTGAGCTTAAAAGACGTCCCAGTACAGACGCAGACACGCTCCCGCAGAATTTCTCGTTAACGATGCACATATCGTTATATCAAGTAAACTTCATTTGATTTTATGTTTATATCATTTAGAAAACCCATTCTTATGTTGCTGATTAGTTGTTCCTGTCCGCTTGCATCATTGTTAGATGTGACGTAATTTAGCCATGTCAACCAATCAAGTTGTTTTGTGTGTGTGATGCCGTTTATTTCAAGCGACCCGTAGGAGTGCGCTTGAAGGCACGGGCTCGTCCAGATGAGGTGCTCGAGATCCGCCTCCTGGATGGGGAGGGACAAAATGGACCAGGTGGATGTCGTGGTATAACCTCATCCGGCAGAGACAGCCGGTGTGATCGCCGCATTCATACAAACTCTTCGGACCAACGGCTAAAGGCTTTCATGGCTCTGCTATTCACAAGGCCCCAAGACGCTGTGTCCATCTAGGTACATACCCTTGCGGAGGTCCACCGACTCTGGGGACTGCTGGAATGCCCACCTAAGAGAACGTCGCTGTGCCCGTGGAAGCATACTTGATATCGGGATCTAACCTTTCTCGCTAAGTTGTGACCAACGTGGACCCTGGTGAAACACCGGAAGAATGAATTACCTCCTTGGCATGCTCGTCACATAAGGTAATCTCGGCTCGCGACATGGATTCGGGACGTACGTGTCTGGTCACCCTATAGGGCACTCTGTCTCCTCCCGACCGACATACTTTAGTATGGCAGGTGTGTCGAGCGATCAGTCCATATCGACCTGATGTAGTGCACTGTTACAAATGCTTCCGTCCTGGCCATATGCGTTATTCATGTCAATATCCATCGAATTGGACCGTAAGGTCGCCGAAGGCTCCTACGTACAAGTGCGGTCTGTGATAGTCGGATGATCACGACATCATCGCCAATACTTGCCCATCGAAACAGCGTGCTACAGCGGACCGCATCCGCCGCCGGCGCTAAAGACCAAAGCGAACGACCAAGGCAAACGGCGAACGACCGGTGACAGCTCCCTGGCACCGGCGGCAGGAGGTTCCGACGTTCAACCACTTCACTCTCTTTGAAGAAGAAAGCAACAACACTCACTATTCTATCCCTGACATACCACTTTAGGGCGGCGCATCGCACAGTGCGGCTGTCCGGCTGAACAGTGGATGTCGAAGGAGCGTCCTCGCCACTCCTTTATCAGAACAAATTTTTGACCCGGAGCCTACCGTAGCCAAGCTTGAACAACGCCTAGCACTCCCTGCAGAGACGAGGTCCGCTGCGTAACGGAACACCGAGCCCTTCTTCGCCAGCAAGCCTCCCCGATCCGTGAGGACCATAGGAATCCAAAACCCTCCTCCTCCTGCTCGGTCCCTGCCTGTCCCTTCTACTCCTATCTCTCCGGCCAGACTTCTCCAATTTGCAGCTGAACAATTGAATAATATGTCGACGGTAGTGCAAGCTAACCTTTGCCGATGACATCTTCCACCCCATCCATGGCGCTCACTGGGTTCTGCAAGTGAACTGTTGAGGCTTGAAGGCAAGGTTGGGAAGCTTAATCTGCCGGATGCGCCTGGTAAGTTTTTCTTGTTTGGACACTTTTCTTCAAGAAACTAACTCGCTCTAACCTCTTTCTGCTTTTACGGCCTTCAACACATCATTCATTCCGGATCAGTAGCTGTCCCGGTTTCTCAGATACTTTTAGTAGGCGCAGGTGGTATATAAACACTAAGAACTCTCAGACGCCCATTCCCCTGTCTTCGCATTTACCCAGTGGCAGGAATTGGTTGCGTAACTTGCACGCCTGCCTCACATAGGCGTTATTCTAGTATCATGTTATGCGCGACTCTACAGTGAGAAAGTGGCTCGGCCTCCACTAGGCTATAGCTGCGCCATCTGCGTCAAACATGACCTGGGCGCCCGGTATTAGTGGCCCGTCAGTTCAATGTCCCACATTTAGCTTGGGGCTACTCCTCTACACCTGCGCATGAGGCCAACTTGTGATGGACACTTTTGTAGACGCTCAATTCATGATCTTGAGCAGCCCCAGACGCGCCAACATGTCGTGGTGCCTGCGCAGCATTTTCCTCTCTCTTCTACTGAACTTTTATGGTGTCTTGGCCGTGTCACAATCATCTGAGGTCGAGAACCGAACAGTTGGTTTAGTGATAACTATCCCCTCCATTTAGGTCTGCACCCGGGTCACATCCGCCACCTCCGCCGCCCGCGTCTTGTGAAGAACTGGGACATCCTCTGCTCTCTGCTCAATGCTTACTTTCATTCATGTTTCCAGGACACACCTGGAGGCCCCCTCTTTTTATCTAGGCAGTAGTCTCTGTCGTAACTATATGAACTTAGGTGGATGAGTCACGCCCGGTACCAGACCTACATCTTCTCTTTCTATGGGATGAATGTCCTAGAAAGAGGGAGGAGGCCGCTGTTTCCTACGACCCGTATTCTATCAGAGCTCTCTCCGAGCTCCAGGGCGCCCACGAAAATCGGCTGTCTCGGAGCCGTTGGCTAAAATGGTGTGCACCTCCTGGTCATTCCGCTACAAACGGCTTCGGTTCGGTGCACATACTACGCTATGGAGCGGGCAGCACGCACCCTGATCCGGCCTCGCGTGCGTGTCTTCCCTCCCGACGTGACCCTCCGCGATTCGCAACTGAGGCTGCCCCGTTCTTTCTTTCAGGACTCGGACTGCGCTTCTCGCCCCTTTATTCGCGTCTATCCTTCCGTATAATGTTTAGGAATCCTGGGCGCTTCCGACCTTGATGGCGTCAGGCATCGCTCACTATGCTGAGCTCCTCCCCGCGATTGACCTGGCATCAGCATGGACTGCTCCCGGCCCGGACGGTACCCGCTACGAGACCTATGAGAGCATCATTGAACTGGCTCTGAGATGACTTCTAGACATTGTCAGTGTGGTCTGGATCTCCGGGGATCGGAGCCGCACGAGAGCTCACGACACTAGAGCGCAGACGGGAGAGCGTGTGACAGAGAGATCGCCACGACAGCAGAGCGCACCACAGCTGAGCGCACGACACGAGAGGGCCGTGACATGAGAGCGGATTTAATTTGGGCGCGCGTCACGAAAGCGCGTTGCGCGACTTAGGAATGATCAATATGTAGGTCTTCAAACACGTATTTTCAAGAAGCTGAAATTTGACCCCAGGGAGTTGCATTTTGAACGCTTGATGTCATTTGAGTGGTTAAGTACGCAAACCTGTGGGAAGTCATTACTGCGCAGTTGTCATCGCTGCCACTAATAGGCTGCTCCTTTTGAAATTAGTCATTACTTTCGCTCTCAAGTTCAATTCTGCTTGTCATCGTTGGAGACGCGCTAAAAGTAAATTCGTTCGTTCCTATAATTAATGACAAAATATGCTAGTCTCACTCATATTATACGTGCAGTGTTAGTTCAGTCCGCGTAACAAATATCACTGTATGACGGCCCAGCTACTACAGAACAAATTCCCACTTATATTTAGCGGAAACATTTCCCGCTAAATTTAGCGGAAAAAATGTCCCACTAAATGTAGCGGAAAAAATTCCCCGCAAATTTAGCGGAACAGTTTTCCCGCTAAATTTGACTGAAAAATTTACCCGCTAAATTTAGCGAAAAATTTTCAGCCACTAAATTTGGCAGGGAATTTTTTCCACTACATCTAGCGGGAAAGTTTTCCGCTAAATTCTGTGGGAAATGTCGCGAAAGTTTCCTGCTCAATGGGAAGGGGAGCGGGGAGGAAGGAGGGAGGAGGAGGAGGAGAGGGAGGGTATATCCTTCCCTCCGTTACTCCTCCCCTCCTCAAAAGCTGCGCTCTAATTCTGCGTTACAGAGAGTTGTTAACGTCTTTTCATTTTTTTTTTTCATTTTACCTGTAAACGACACGTGTATCCTTGCCGTTTTCAGTTCATTATATATCATGTGTACGTCACTGCGAAACCCTTACAGCTAATGTATCTCCCGAAAAGCAGTTGTGTGCCGGCATACTTTTTGTTATAAAAACGCAGAGCAAACAACGACGGACCCAGTCTCGACTGCCCAGGCTGAACAGCAGACATGTGCCGCTGGTTTCTTGGCGTTGCTTTGCTCTCAATACTGCAGGCTTCGGATGTTAGCTCCTCTGTTGCATATATGAATCCAGATATTCAAATGTATCAGGACCCGGGAAAGGGTATGACAATTCCTTTCGAGTGTGTAGGCATTCGTGTTTGTTAAAACTCTATACAGTTAATCTATTGAATTGAAATCTCGCCAAGGTATGGGACGGACTAGATTGCACTCTCAGGAGTTCGTAGTGTGTGCTGTACACCGCGATGCACTGGGCACAGTGATTAGTGTATTGTCATAATGGGATCCGTGAATGGCATGCACGAACGTTAATGCGCTCTCGCGGGAACGGTGGGAATCAATGGAAAACATAGCTGAACGTTTTTCTTATTCTTTGGCACTGAGACTACGTGATTATTGGAGTTCGATAAGTACCGCTTTTCTAGTA
>JAZHYW010036898.1:0-30576 GCA_037355805.1 Ixodes ricinus
ACTCGATGTAGAAGGTTCGGTGCGTGGAACATTCTTACCTCGAATTTACCAGAACATCACATTACAGCATCCTGGCTTTCTGCGTTGAGGGCAAGCGCGATAACCATTGTGCCACGAACGCGCTCGTCTCTTCTTGGTCAGCTGCGCCCGCGGCAATATCACACACGCTAGAGCCAGCTGAATCAGCGTTCGTGTATTCATCTCAAATAAGCTTTCACGTTTTCGCTTGATATGCCATCTCAGAGTAGCAGCGTCAACCAAACAGATTTTCCCATTTTCCACCTGGCTCTTAAGAAAAAAAAACCTATTCTTAATTTATGCATTTAACGCTTGCGAATGAGATAGGCACCACCTAAAAAGTCTTTGTAAAAAGTTTAATTGCAATCAGTTTTTTGGGGAGGGGTTTATTTATGCGATTTTTTTCACGCCCAAATTCGTGCTTTGGAAACCCGCTCTATTTCGCTGAATCTTCAATAGTAACTAGCAGAATGAGAGCGGCAGGGAGGAGCTTCAGTTATCCGCCCTCCAGCTCGAGCTTCCCAGCTTTGATAACGCTTCGGAGTCTCATGAACTTTGAGTGTTTACGCGCAGCCAAAGCACGGTGGAAGGCAATGAGTGCCCACTGCAGGCGCGGCATTCCGAACATTCGCCTTGCAGTTCCCATTTTGCCGGTGTGTCTGGCTAAGTTCATCTAAGTAACCTTCCTCGTGTAAGGTATCAAATTGTTTGCATCTGATTAAGTCACATCGCTGTACCTCTACACACTTGAAATATCATTTAATTAAGAGTTTCATGAACGTGATGTATAATTTCTTTTCTGAAGAATACTTTCGTGTTTATACAAGCGCGGAATTTGCGCAATCGTCATTATAATTGCAACGCCTATATATAGACGCAAAATAATTGCGCAAACAAATCAAACTCACAAAAGCGAAAGCTGTCCGTAATACCAGCCCTATACCTCTAAAAGTATCTCGAGGAAATATATTAATTTCACTGTCGTTTGTATTAAAGTTTGTTAGTTTGTTGTTTTTAATATTCGTAGGCGAAAGGTGGCACAACAAAACAGTTTAGAAAAATGTTTAATTTATTGATGATCCTCTATTTTGATGAACATAACCTGGATAATTATTGAATTCCGCTCTTTGCCTCTTTAAATATGTATGAGAATACCAAGAGCACTGTATAAAGTTTCAACTCCTTGAAAACAACCGCAGTGCAGGGTATTTTTGATTAATGTTGGCCTAGCATTAAATGTACCACCCTCCAGACACCAGGACGGTCGATCCTGTCATGTACGTGCTCCTCGGGCCGCACATGAAAACAATAGTTTCAGAAATTTCAAGTGGTGTCGCCATCCGCATCATTGGAATCATCGCAGTGACATTCTGTTTGGCGTCATCGGGGATACCCTGCGTCATAGGTGTGTCCGTGAAACCCGGAAGGATAGTGTTGACACGAATTCCAAAGAGTGCAACTTCCAGTGCCACAGATTTCGTGAAGGCGATCACGGCGCCCTTCGAAGCCGAGTACGCACTGACGTACGGGTTGCCACCCTTGCCAGCAACGCTGGCGATGTTCAGAATGGCCCGGCCCGTAGTATTTATCTTCAGCATCGACGTTATAGCTGCTTGAGTGACGAGGTAAGTGCCCTGTAAGTAAGAAACAGGCGCGTTAGCTGCTTAACGACTTTTGAAATGGAAATTATGACACAGTTGGTTTCACATTCAACACGAGCAAACCCGACTCTACAAACCCGAGCTTGTTTGTCTGAACGATGATAATCATCGATAACCTGAACTTACATGAATGCCTTTTGGAAGTATCATCATGGTGTACGAATCGGTAAAGACCCTCAGTGCTTCCAAGTGTGTTCACATGACAACTACAAACAAGAAAAAAACTTCTTTCTGTTATTTATTAACCATATGTCTCTGAAGACAGTCACTGAATACAAATACCTCCGTTTCACACTGATCCTTAACCTGACCTGAAATACACACCTCATTAAAAATCATCGAAAAAGTTCCTTTTCTTTGCAGAAACCTGCGTCACTGCACCCCTTTGACCCAACGAGTAGCGTAAAAAAGTATAAATCGTCCCATCCTAGAATACGCGGGCGCAGTGTGGAATCCACGGTTCCAGTCATCCATTAAAGCATCAGAAAACGTAAAAAATTAAGCGCGGTTGATTTATTAGTAACCAATACGAAGGGAGGTCTTCCATAACAGAGCATTATCGGCTGTCTGTTCTAACCGTGCTTGGCCACGCGTGGGAGAGTCAACGAACTAAAGTTTGTACCGAAAGTTATCCCGCGGTTACGTTGGACCTTATACTATTCGACCAACTAGGAAACAAGCGCAATAGAACCATGCGCGATGTTTTCTGCATAAGGATGTTTTTAAGTGCAGTTACTTTCCACGCACTGCTGCGAAGTGGAGGAAACTTCCTGGCGTCTTGTAAGCATAGTCTCACCCGACACGTTTACTTTCTTCGTAGAGCCACTCATCACCAAAAGCATGGGTTAGAAGAAATCGTCTCATCCAGATTTTACGATCTTTCACGGTAAGTCTCATACATTGATTTAATGTTAAATATCATTAGTTTTTCTTTATAATTATATCGTTCGTATTGAGAACGGGTGCCATTTTTTTATTATTCACAGGTATTTTGGTTTGATAGTATGTATTTTTGCATTGTTTTTTTTTATATTACGTCACACTGCGCGTCTATAGATCTCTTGATGTCTCTACAGGCCACGGCAATTAAAAAAAAGAAAAGGTCTACACGAGGGTGCGTGCGCCATATAGGCACGTTTAAAGTCCGTATTTCACTCTTGTAGCTTTGTCTGCGCCTATAATTAAGATGAAACTGGGTATTACGTCGGCGGAATACTCGTTCGCGTTCTCTACTGAAGCTTCAAAGTACAAGAATTAGCCAAAATGAACTAAAATTTTAGTTTACGCAAATACATAATTGTGGATCATTATATTGATTAAAAAATATGCTGATACTGCTGCTGCCGCTGCGCGATTTCTCGAAGAAATGCGTTAGGATTTCGTACAGCGGTTATACATAACAAACCATGGTGAATGCAGCCTATCAGCATTTTTCGGAAGGGTGAACATTCCCGAATCCCCTCTTCTCCCTGGTGCAAGCAGATCAGTTCCACTAGCCGGTGCATGCAGGACGCGCGTGCGATGCACGTAAAACGACGGAGCCATTTCATTGTGCGTCTGTTTTCCCCGCGAACGTGCGTTTAATCCTGGGGTTGATAGATCATGCACAGCGCGGCCTGAGCTACGTAAAGTAACCAGCAGATGCCGCCGTTTTGAATGTTATATACATGGCGACTGGGATAGGTCAAATCTAGAGTGGTGCCGTTGCGCGACGGGGCGTTGTTAGTGCTCAGCGTCAGTCCGTACTGAGACAGCATGTGCTCTAACAGCCACTGGTTGCGTCCACCTTTAACTTAACGTTGAGGTTTCACCTCACGTTGAGCGGTATCGTATGGTGTCCTGCATCAGTTCGGCTGAATCCGTTAGATCGAAGAACGGAACAGCAGCCCGTTTGCGTTCACAGGTCTCCAAAGACTGCGGAAGGAGCTGGCCCGGCATCCAAAGTGGTCACCAGTACCCCGCCTGCCTTCTGTCAGTCAAACGTCACGCAAGCGAAGTGAAGCTTGCGTGACGAGTAAATAACTTAATCAGCCCGCTATACGCCATAGACTCCCCAGCACACGTGACCCCCTGTCTACAGGCCTCCAAAGACGGCGGCAGGAGCTTCCCGGGCGTCCAAAGGGACCCTCTGTCGGCTTTCCGTCGGCGCTTGCAGCAGGTGTATCCTAGCCAGTTTCCAACGGTCAGTGCGGCTGTGGCGCTATCCCGTGGCGACGTTGCGAACTTTGGTTAGTCAAAAAAGTCCAAGGTGAGCGTATGTACCAGGGTACTAACGCCAAAGCATTAAAAGTTTAAAGAAAGAATGCTTCCTTCTACGATGGCTGATTATCAAACGTAAATTAGTACTTTGAAACAGGATAGTTTGCTGGGCTGGTTGGTTAAACAACATATTAAAGAACAGCTCAAGAAAGACAGGACACAAAGTCGAAGAAGGACACAGGACATACGCTGACTAACAACAAAGGTTTGCTAGAACTTTCACGCGCACACTGGCACGCGCAAGCACATGCTCTTATTTTTCTCTTTGACAGAGATAAATGCTAATGAAGAAAAAACTTTGAAAAACAATGTGAGAAGAAAAAGAGATACAAACTTTTACAGCGGCACTAGAAGGACGTTGCGAAATTCGTGATCAAAATAAATAATAAAAAAATATAAAAACATTAATTTTGAAAGCAGCACGAGAAAACGCTAAGATCATACGCTGCGTTCACCTCACGTTCGCACCACGTGCACACCGCGTTTAGGACACAAATTATACCTTTACGGATCGCGTGGGACAGTATAATAAGGACGGTCACAATAGACCGATCCCAACAGCCAATTTGACTACGCCGCCGCTGCCGCAATGCATCGAGGGAACTTTAGTCTTTCTGCACGCGCGACAACCTCGCTGGAGATCCACGCGTTGGAGCACGAGACAGCACGAGCCCTCTCGTGCACTGTCGTTTGCCTCCTGTGAACTAAAGTTATGGCGGCGTCACGCATGCGCGGAACGCTTCGTGAGATCGGTCTATTGAGAAATTGCAATTCCTTGTTGATCAGATGCACTGATGCGACACTAATGCAGTGATCTGGTCCACAGGCAAGTATACGCGCCGCTTCCATGATCTCTCTCTCCAACCTGTCCCTCATGCGTCCCACCACCTTTGGGCTGTCCAACGCAGTGGAACACCCACAATCCCTGCAGTGTATAGATAGATGTGAACCGTGGCTACTGCCGAGCAAGGCCGCGTGCTCACGCAGCCTATCGTTCAAACAACAACCAATCTGTCCCAAGTAGACTCTACCACAGCTAAGACAGATCTCGTAGATGACTTCCTTGACACAAGGCAAAAACTGCTTTAGATGCCCCGTATCACAAGGGCCGTTGCAAAATTTGGTCCCGCTTGAAATTGCGCACAGTTTGGACAGTTTGCTGGGGGCCGTGCAGACAACGTCAACGTTGAATTTCGCACCTACACGTTTCACATTGTGCAAGATCCTGTGAACATAGGGCAGCACTTCAAACTTGTGTGACCTTTTCCTAGTTGCCGTGTAAGGATTTTTCATCTTCTTAAGCAGGGATTCAGCCACTCTTCTCACCAGAAATGGAGAAAAACCCGAAAGTTTCAGGCGATGTAGCTGACGGTCGAAGCTCTCACGTACTGCATGGGCACAGGACTTTTGTAAAGCCGAGTGGAGGCATAGGCGCCTTGAGTCCTTCTGTCGGACACTGGAGAAGAAGCTGCATGATCCTCAAATCGGAGTGTTGGCGGTAGGTTCGTTTCTACCAAGATTGGCTGAAAGTCAGCTGCTTCTCGTTGTGTGGTAACGGCCCCGCGGGGTGCAGCGCTGGTACGAGTACCGCAGGACTGCGGATGTTGCAACGGAGTTTCTGTGGTGCAGAGTTAGAGGAAGTTGGCCTCGCCAGGCCGAAGTGGATCACAGTAGCAAGGCTGTCGTTCCGGTGGTCCTCTTGGGTGGTGCCACGGTTCCCCCAGTAGTGGAAAGAGTGCTAGAGAGAGGGCCTAAGTTTTGTTTGGAGGCCCCAGTGGAGAAGTTCTCCCTGCTCGGAGCTGCCCAGAGTATTGCTGGGAAAGCTGGGATGGAACAAAAATAGCGTTGTATTTCTGAGGGAGTGGAGTCCGGCAGCACTGTTACTCCGGCAGAAAAAAACATGGAAGTAGTCTCGGAAGGTGGCTTACAAATGCTATTCAATTAGAACGCCTTTAAGAAATGCCAAAGCAAAAGATTTTTTTTTTTTTGATGTTGTGTTGTTTGTTGGGTTATTTACTCGCTAATGACGTTAAACTTCCAGAGCTCTATAGCCGAGTGCTCTGCATTGCCCTGCTTGTTCGGGTGAGATATGGCTCCTGTTGGCCTGACGAACTCTTTTGTTTTCTGCATTCACTATAGCTTGTAAACCGTCCTGAATCGGATCAAGCCTTGCAAGACTGCATTCTTTAGGACCAGTCCGTTTTGGTGAATCGGGTTTTGCGAGCTGCCCCTCTTGAGTCTTCCAGTCCTAATAAATCAATTGTATGGCATTTTTTATGACGGTACATACCCCCTGCCACACTACACAAAAAGAGGTGAGTTAATCCATCACCCAGCGGTGTGAAACATAGGTGAAGACGCTTATTGAAACGATTAAGTTCCAAAAACGTAGGATGCAAAAAATGGATACTTCCCGTTAAATTTGTCTCTATACTTTAAACCGTGATCACGCTATGTATGAAGTATTTCAGCCTATCATGACATTAGCTTTTGATCATTCACATTTGCAAAAAAAAAGAAAAGAAAAGGCTATCAATAAGAAAAGTTTTCAAGTCTTATTTGTGTGTCTTGTTATATGTTCTGTACGCATTTAAATACTGAAACAAATTATATAGACATTGCCAAGTGTATATCAACTCAATAAATTCTTAACACTTTTGACTATATTGTTATACTTAAAATAGGACTTTTGTGATAAATATGTTTTCTAGAGCTTTTACAACTGCCAAACATCAATTTAAGCAAACTTTAAATAACAACATTTGTACTCTGCGCTATTACAGAAAACACATCGGTATCACCATCACTCAAATGTATTTCCAAATTTGCCGCTTTTTTTATTAACATTTTGTGACTTCGGAGATTTACGCGACTGACGAACAGAACTGCCTCATTTATACGTTAATTTAGGTGGCAATTTATCCCGTATTATCGTGGAAATCTTGTATTTGTACAGAAAATAGTATTTAAGGTTTAGGTTGCTTTCTGTGCAGAGCTTCCGCTCGGTGCCTCTTCTTGTCTGCTCTGTGGCTTGCTTCCTTGATTTATTTAAGTGTGTTCTCTTCAAAACAAACTTTGGCTACCGAAAATTAGGTGTGGTATGAAATCGAAAACGTAGAAAGAGCCTGTGGTGGCATGCCCATGCGTGTAGGACGTCACTAGCGTGACAACTTTTTATCTCCATAAAGGTAATAGGAGCGCTTAGCTAGTTGTTCTTGATACGGCCACACTTGTCAAATAAATATTGTCACGAATGACAGATCATGAGGCCGATGAAAACGGAATGAACTAAAGATTTATTCAGGGCGAACTTGTGCAAGGAACGGTAAAGAACACACGTCGAGAAAACAGCAGCGAGCGTCGACGGTGGCAGCTGGGAGCGACGGTACGTCGGCGTAACAGCTGGCTATCGCGAAAGAAAATCAGTGAATGAATCGGCAATACGGCGCTCGGCTCCTTATCTACTGCGCTTGACATCTCAAATAGTCGACCTAGTGTGTTCCGGAAAGATCTAAGGCAAGATTTCTGATCTCCATGTCTTTTTGCTGGACCGCGTTTGCCCGCTCCGCGAATGCCGCCACTGGCGGCCGTCATTTTGGTATAGTTTTATTACCTCTGGCCAACGTACAGCTGGTGCCGCCACTATCGTCCATCTATGGCAGATAGCGTTGTGGAAGTTCTGGTGGCAGGCGGCCATAAAAACAGCCATGGGTGATATTTCGTACTTGATTGAAAATGTTCGACGAAATATTATGTTGAAACCCGGCGTAAACGGTAGCCGAATCTTTGAGGACCCGGTGAAAGTTTCACGAAATCGCAGCACCGGGGAAAAGCAGCACAGCTGGCATCGAAAGTCGCATCGAAAGAAGTATCGAAAGCAGACGCCGGTACGGCGTCTGATTTCGATGCGAGCTACGCTGCTTTCCCCTAGTGCAGCGCCTTCATGAAACTTTCGCCGGGTTCTCAAAGAGAGGGCTACCTCTCACGCCGGGTTTTTTAGAATCTGCTTCGTCGGACCACTTCAATCAAGCACGAAATATCACCCACGGTACAGTGTACTAGACCCACGGCCATTTTTATGGCAGCCTGCCGCCGCAACGCCGTCTGCCATATTACTATGATGGCTAGAGATAATATAACTCTACCAAAAAGATGGCCGACCGTGGCCACATTCCCGTCCATAGGCGGAGCTGGTCATCCGTGATCCAGCGAATAGACATAGAGATCAGTGAACGAGACTGACTATACAAGGCCATTCTGGCCTGCTTATCTTTTACGCTCGGGATAAGAATGTACGCGAATCTTCCAGATGAACGGAGAAGCGTATCTTCTCAATCATGCACGTGGCATTAGTCCCCACTTTAAAAGCGCTTCGCCCCGATGAAACATAAAACAAAACAAAATAATGATAAGCTAAAAAAGTCATCTGGAAAACGAAAAGCACCCGGTGCTACCGAGCGAAGAACGGTTTCAGTCTAACAACGTAAACCACCTCGGGTCGTGGTTGGCGTTGTGATGATGTTTGCATTTTGTCGGGCACCACTTAGATACTTGAGCTCCCTGATGCGACAAAGTGTCTCGTACGGTCCAAGTACCGTTCTAACAGTTTTTGCTGATGCCACAGCGACGAATTGGTGTCCACACCCTCACCCTGTCTCCAGGCTGGAAGTGAACCTCCAGACGACAAAGGTCGTAGTGGCCAGCGTCGACACGCTGCTGTTCTTGCATCTGGAGTCGGGCGAGCTGGTGGACTCCTTCGGCCCGCTGGGCAACCGATTGAGCGTCGTTGCTCCAATCGTCAGCTGGCTCGTGGGGCAGCCTCGCGTCCAGAATGGACGTTACATTCCGACCATGTACCAGCTGGAAAGGTGTAACTCCAGTGGTCTCTTGAGCTGCCGTGTTGAAGGCAAACGTGACGTAAGGTAAGACCTCGTCCCACGTCTTGTGCTCCAAGTAGACTTACATGGCAGTCATGTCGGCGATGGACTTGTTTAGCCGTTTCGTCAGCCCGTTCATCTGCGGGTGGTACGCCGTCGTTCGACGATGGCTGGTGTGGCTGAGCCGGAGGATCTTCTGAGTTAGCTGTGCCGAAAACGACGACCCTCGGTCTGTAATCAGTAGATCGGGGGCGCCGTGCCTGAGGATAATAGCCGCGACGAAGAACTTGGCTACTTCCGCAGCGCTTCCAGACGTACCTGGCGAGGGAATCTGTCGCGGCGATGATCCACCGGTTGTCTTGCGCCGATTGTGGGTACGGTCCAGGCAAGTCCATTCCAATCTGCTTGAATGACGTTTTTTTGGTGGGGGGGGGGGTGATCGGCTGCAGGACACCTGCCGGCTTCGTCGGTGGCTTCTTGTGTCATTGGCAGTTGTGGCACGATCCGACGTAGAGGTGGACAGTCTTCGAGAGCTTGGGCCAGTAGTTCGTTTCTCGAATACGTGCAAATGTTCTGCTGCAGTCCAGGGGGCCAGATGTATGTTCGTCGTAGCAGGCTTGGAAGATCTCTTCTCGAAGACTTGCAGGACTGCCAGGAGCCACGTCGAGTTGCTGTCCTCGAAATTATCTTTGTAGGGAATACGCTGCCGGAAGGCGAATGATGGAAGGGCAGGTGAGAAGGCTCGGGAAATCGTATCCTCTCGTCCCTCCAACTGGTCAATCAGCGCACGCAGTTCAGGATCGTCCCGTTGAAGCGCTGCCATGGCGTTAACGCTCACTGCACCAAGAAAGCGGTTGTCGTCGTCGTCGCCGCCTTGGCGCAGTCGGAAGCTGACACGACGGGGGCTCTGGACAAGCAGTTGGCATCGCTGTGCTTTCGGCCTGACTTTTAGACCGCGGTCACGTCGTACTCTTGCAGCCGTGGGCTCCATCAAGCGAGGCCTCCCGATGAGTCCTTGAGGCTCACTAACCAGCACAGCAAGTGGTGGTCTGTGACCACTCAGAAAGGGCTCCCGTATAAGTACCGGCGGAATTTTGTGACACCCCAGACGACGGCAAGACATTCCTTTTTTGGTCGTCGAGTAATTTTTTCCGCGTTCCGGCTTGCGTAGGCAATCCCGCACTTTGTACCCTCTTGTCGTTGGACCAGTACCGCGCCAATTCCTTTATTGCTGGCGTCCATGTGAACTTCTGTTTCGGCTGATTGGTCAAAGTGACAAAGAGTCGGTGGCGATTGGAGTCGCCGCTTTAACTCGACAAATGCTTGTTCATATCTACCAGACGCACCCTTCCATCGAGCCGACAACAGTCTGGTGGTGCTTCCCGGAAACCAGTGTCAGCGTTCTCAACGGCAGACGTTGATCCTTTTTCTGCTAAACGCAGAAGCACTTGAACGCGACAACAACCGCAACGCTCTGGAAGCCACGACTAGTTGGTGTGCATGTCATTGACCCGTTGGAAACTGCGCTCATCAGCTTGTGGCGATCGGCTGCGCGCGCACGGAATGCTCGGGAAGCTCGAGGCACACGTTCAACGAACGCCATGCTCCATACCGAACGCTAGGTTAAACACGGAAGCTTCTTCGGAAATAAACCGATTTGACAACCGTATAATATATCTACAGCTCATAGTTATCAATCGAAAAGATGGAGCCCCACAAGACCCCACAAGCTTGATGTTACAGACACGGTGTCAAACTGAACCCAAACCAGAACCGAAAACCGGAGCAATACAATTGTTTTTGAACAAACCATAACGAAACCGTGACCGAAACCAAACATTTAATATTGAACTCGTATAGAAACAGAGCCGCAATCTCATGTGGGGGTTACCGGTTCATGGAGAAACGATTCGGAGTAAAAAATTCTCAGCCGCGCCTCCTTGCGAGTGACAGCGATAAGTCAATTACATATTCGTGACGGTGGCGTTATCGGCGCAGTTTTGATTAAACGAACAGCGGCCACGTGGGGATAACACAATAATAAAGATACAAATGCAAATGTTTCACGTCTATGTGCAGCACGACTTGGCGTCGGCGAGTCGGCGCGGTGGCTTACACCTCCATAAATTGTTTCGCGTTACGACGGACCGTAAAGTACGCTTCGAGTCACCCGAGACATTTCGTAGCTCGGAGGGTGTGATGTGCCCTTCCGGTTGGTCGTGTGTGGTGTGGAGGTCGAAGCCACGTTACAAGCTACGAGCTGTGGACTGGCGCGGGGAGCTCATAGCGTACATCGCGTTACATCGTGAGGTGAAACAGGGTATAGCTGACTATGCAAGAAGCTAAAAACCTAATATCTGCGTGTGTGTTTGTGTGTCTAGTGTTGTGTATGGTCATACCAAGAAAGGAGGAAGCGGGCCACAACGTCAAAGTACTAGAAGAAAGTATATTAAAAAATGAAAACTTTAGACCCACTAGTTACAAGTGTAGAATTGCTAAAATATTAACCTCACATTCAGTCTCCTAGATGGTAGCTTTGAAGTCGACCTCAGTCTTGGTGATCTTGGTTGTCCTTGGTCTTGTCGTGTGTTTGGGTCACAGACAAAAATGAGTCAACTTTGACTGAGTGTTCCACCGATTCCGTTGAAGGTCGTCGCGTCTGGGTTTGGTCTGCTGAGCGTTTAAGGTCGTCGCTTCTAGCCCTGGCCAGTTCACCATCGAAGGTGTGGGTGCTGTAGTGGTATTCGGGGAACCGCCGAATCCGTGGTTCAGCCCGCCGGTGCTTGATTGGGGCGTTACCAAACACAACCGGTCGATTGTTCCGATCGCAGCCCAATATATCTCTGCTCCTTCCTTGCTTTTCGTGCTCCCCTTTCTTTTCTTCTTCAACACCAGCAGAGAGTGACAGTGTGCGTGCGTGCGGTGTGCGTGCGTGCGTGCGTGTGCGTGTGCGTGCGTGTGTGTGTGTGTGTGTGTATGTGTGTGTGTGTGTGTGTGTGTGTGTGTGTGTGTGTGCGTGCGTGTGTGTGTGTGTGTGTGTGTGTGTGTGTGTGTGTGTGTGTGTGTGTGTGTGTGCGCGTGTGTGTGTGTGTGTGTGTGTGTGTGTGTGTGTGTGTGTGTGTGTGTGTGTGTGTGTGTCTGTGTGTGTGTCTGTGTGTGTGTGTGTGTGTTATTTTTGCAGCTCAGAAATAAGTGTAAAACCCTTAATATTTGGGAGTCCCTAATTTTCGCGAATCTCGTGACTTGTAAAGTTTGCGTGCTTTAGTGGGCGCAATATTTCTTCTTAGTCTGAACACTCTCAGAAATAGGGGGTGTAGGGGGTACACCCCATGTCCAATATGTAACATCCCAAAACTACATTTCGACGTTCAGTCTGCTGACGTCGAGCTGGCGATACCAACTTTTGCGAGCGGCCTGATAGCTGTTGGATAGAACGTACTAAATAGATCATGTTGGTATCAGACTACCACAAAAAAAAGGAAACGCTGAGGTTTTTCAGCAGGGCCAGAAAAACCTTGATTGCCCTATTGTAGCCTTGAATGCTTACATTCGCAATTTTAGTAAGTTGGATAGCTCGACCATCAAGCCGCTCGATATATTTGGTATCGTCGGTTCGACGTCTGCGGACCGAACGTTGAATTGTTGTTTTGAGGGTGTCACATATGGGAAAAAGGGTGGACCCCCCTTCGCCCTATTTCTGAGAGTGTAGAAGCGAATTCCAACCTCTGGAATTCGCGAAATTTAATTGTCGCAAATATGACCCCACTGCCCAATTTGCGACAAACCGGGCCGCAAAAATGTAGGGTTTGCAGTAATCCTCAAAGAGAAAGAAAGCAAGCATAAACATCAAAATGAAAAAGTCGGTAACTTTGGCGTACTTGTTCTCCGGTGGTAAATTGTCTGGAAGGAGCCAAAAGGCGAAGCCTCGACAAGCGCGACCGACACTGTGGTGCCGGTCGCCGTGAAGCCAATCGTCCAGAGCACCCCAGAGCCCCCGGTGCTGCTTGAATTAAAATAATTTTGTGCATTTTCAGAAACAGCATGGTGCACGTTTTTATTTTTGTTTGCTTTCTTTTTTTTAATGATCTTTAGACCGCCCTTCACTGTTTTTATCCTCTTGAACTTAATCGTTTCAGAGAGGCGTTCAGGCGTAAGAGGTGGGTAGTTTTCAAGTATTGTGCGTGCCACTGTCCCGGTGTCACTGCGTGCCGGCCAATTTACTACATATGTTAGTACTACATTTAGTACTCTTTTCTGAGCGCCTGCATGGCCACTTAATTTGCATAGAACGGATGTTTGTGATAAGAAGGATGCTCCCAAAACAAAATTAAGCATATATTTGTTTTGTTCTCCTCGCCTGATCAACACGGCTTCCGGAATACATTTTTATTTTAATGCAGATGATTCACCGTACTGAACAAACGCTCTTTATTTTTTTAAGACTTAAAGCTGTGAAGTTTTATTTTTTAGAACCGATTTGAACCGCTTCGCGCTTGGTGGAGCCGATAACCGAACCGTTGTTTCAAAATCATCACTGAACCGGAACCGAACCGGAACAAAATGCAAAGATTCGGAACCCAATCCCAAGCCGAAAAAAGAACGGTTCGACTCTGGTCATAGAGCGTATGCCTGATGTTCATTTTATATGTTTAAGAAGGTAATTCAGTACTTCATATGGTCAATATAAGCCTGGTAGCATGTTTTGTGAAATTTTTTAGCGAGAATTGTTTTAAGATTGACTAAGAAACTACTCGTGAGCAGGAACACAGCTAGGCTTGTTCTACTCACCCTTAGATTGACTTGGATTACTTTGTCGAATTCTTCTTCCGGTACCATAGATACAAGAGACACATTGTTGACGATTCCAGCGCTGTTGACAACAATGTCGATGGTCCCGTTGTATTTTTCCTCGACTTTCTTAAATAAATACGTTACATTTTCCCTGACTGAAACATCAGTATACAGTTGCATGTGTCCACTTCCTGTGAAAAAACCAGGTCGGAAAAAGAGTTACTAATAAATCAAGATGAGCCAAGTCAACATCACATATATTTTACGTGCCACCCTCAGTTTATACTGTAAATGAAAACTGGCCGAATATTTATAAAATGATCAGGCGTCGGTAGGCTTCACATGAGAGTATATGTTATCGAAGATACTGCTTTTTCGGCGTGCGTTTCTTGGGGGATGGAGGGACGTACAGTGCACGTTTCGTATTTATTTGACTAACGGGATCTTAAAAATGGCGGCAAACATTTTTCTAAGAGATTGAAGTTCAGAATTTGACGAAACTAACTTTTACCGACATGTGATGGCCTGTATAAGACTCACCATATAATTTTTTTTTTTGCGTTCATCTAGCCTGCTTTTGCGAGCCCTTTTGCTTTGTGCAGAGCAGATAAAAAGATTAGGTACACTCTAAAAAGAAAGGGTGTATTCTTACACTCCTTTTCACAAATGCGACACCCCAAAACTTCGGTTGGATGTAAAGCGCATTGACGTTGCACCGACGCTACCAAATTTCACGAAGGGCTTGATAGCCGAGTTGTACAACCCGTTAAAACAGTCAATGTAAGTGTGACTGAGTGCAAAAAAAGTTATAGGAGTTTTCTTGGCTCAACTGTAAAACCTATGTGTTTTATTCCTGTAGACATTGATATGTACTTTAGCTCTGTTATGTTTTATATCGCACCGTCATCAACCCCTCGCAAAAGTTGGGGCAGTGAGTTCGACGTCAGCGCGTTGTACGTCGAACAGAAGTTTTGGGGTGTCGTATAATGTGGCAAGGGGTGTAAGAATACACCTTTTTTTCAGGTGTAGTGGCATCGCTGCAATTAGTGCCCCTTGTGCCAGACTAATGCTGAACTAATACAACTGATATTTAAGTTATTACTTCAAACAAACAAACACCTAATATTTCTATAAATGAAAGAGGACGCATTATTGGGCCAGTGAGATGTTGATAACAATTAAGAGGTTGATTTTCAGTTTTGATAATTATTCACGTGATGCGGAAACCCGACTCACGGGCATGCAACGGTTTTTTTAATGCAGCATAGCTGTTTTTTTTTTCTTTTCTTTAAGAAATGAATGATATAGCTTTGATACTAGAAACAATGTTTTTGTAGTTATTCTTAATTAATCAATCGCACTTGATTTAGTAAAAACGGTTGAAAGCCAACAAAAATGTCATCCTTAAATGGCAGGCGCATAGCTTAATTCAGTCAACCAAACCTACGTCAGTGATTATTATCCCCAAAGATATTGCCACGCGCGTCGACGAGCAAGTGCGCGCGTGGCCGAGTGGTTACCGTGCTTGGCTTTCGTGTGGAAGCTCCGGGTTCGTTTGCTGGGAGCGGCGGGTCTTTTATTTATTCTTCCAATTTAGCGTTCTCGTAAGTTCAAGAACCTTGTAGTCTGATCGAGGTACGAATGTGTTACGCGCTAAACGTTCTACGCAGAATGTTCCAGAAACCCATGCGGGTACATAGGGGTCTCCGCATGGCGAGCCGGAGTCGGTTTTGCCCCAGCGTCCGATCATGCCGTTTCGGAGACACCGACGCCTGCGACACTAACATTTTTCTATTTTTGTTTTAAGCAAAAGTTTGCCCCATTAAAATTCTAAGTTTCCCCAGTTGTTCGCGGGTTCATCATTTGTCTTTCGCGACATTTTGGTCGAGGTGCGGGGTAACGCTTGTCCGTACAACGTACCAATCCTAGGGCCCGCAGTGCAAGTCCAACCCTAAGCCCAAGTACACACAACGAAGGGAAGACCGAGACCCGACAAAGTCGCGCAACCAGGCCTACCCCCAGAATTTTGACATTTACTACTGAAGACAAAGCAGTCAACAAGGCCGACGATGGACAATCAGTCGTCGCAGACCCTGACCGCCGCCACCATCGTATACCTGCCCGTCGCACCCCAGACTCCGACACCTTTCCACGGGGAGGTCCACGAGGACATTGAGGATTGGCTGCAACACTACGAACGAGTGGCCCGCCATAACAAATAGGCAACACAGCAAAGCCTTCAGAACGTTTACTTTGTTTTGGAATCCACAGCATGAAACTGGTTTGAGAACCACTATGCGTCGGTCACCTCCTGGGCGGCACTGAAGGCTGAGCTCCCAGGTACGTTCACCAACCAACAGCGGAGAGAACGAGCCGAAGAGCTTCTTCAAGCGAGGATTCAAGGCCCTAACGAGATCGTCGTCAGTGTTTTCGAAGATGTTATTCGACTCATGACCCTCACCGATCGTCAAGCGTCCCAAGCAAAGAAGCTGAGAATCCTGGTGCGAGGTGTCAAGGCCTTGTGCGATGCCCACCTACCACCGTCGAAACGTTTGTGACGGAGGCTGCCAACATTAGCGGCCTGCCTCAAGACGTACGACGATCGATAGGACGGTGAACTGCGTTTTTGTACTACGCTTGATATGACTGTGTCTTACAACCCTCCGTACTTTGCCATTATCTTTGTTTGCTTTGCTTCTTCATTTCCCGGCAAGTTGCATCGAGACTACAGTGTACTAGAATACTTGGGTAGTGTTGGGACCGGAGGGGCTCGCCTGAAGCGCGTGGTATTGATCGCGACAGGTGTCGACACCGGCGCGTTATCCAGAAGGTGTGCGCATGCGCGGCTGCACGCGCGAAAATATGAATATTTGGTGCCGCTTTGGTGGGGTGCACATAGGATTTCTGATACAGCTACGACCTGCCAGCGGTCGTACCGCGGCATCAATTACGCTGCGGAACGATCGTTAGCAACATGGTGCTTCAATGTATTGGACGGTACAAGCTACATTAGCCTTCCTTTACATAAAAACATTTGCGACTTTAAAGAAGCGGATTGCAAGTTGTTTCAGCGTAAAATTAGCAGCGACTTTCGGTTTGTCGGATGGTGAGCATTTTAAATGAAATGCCCATTTCCTTGGTCGCAAAGGCCGAACATTAGATATTTGAAAGAGATATCTAGAACTCGGAAGCAGTTTTTTTCCATATCTTATTTTATAATGGAACGAAACGGCACATACTAAAGTCCAAAATTGTTTTAGTATGTTTTTAATAACCCAGGTTAACTTCTCTGTCTTATTTTCTGCCCGTCGTCTTTTTCTTGACCTTAATCACCTCGCTTCACTTGACACTCATTCTTGTGTTCATTTATGCAACGAACCACCCAAGCGACTGTCGCAAAGGGGTGAGAATCTTTTATTTCTTCATGGCTGCCACGACCATCCGAGGAGCACCCGACGTTCACTTGTAAGAAATAGCTTGTAAGCCGTGACAATTTTTATCACGCGTTTTAACATTGAACTTAAGTCCAAAAACTGATACAACGTGGGCTGAACAAGTAATCCTTTATAAGATTCAAAGAAGAAAACAAGCAACTATTTTACATCATTTAGACCAGGAAACAACAGCACACATAATTAAGGCAAGGTAAAAGTTGTAATAGTTTACAGCACGGCATTGAAATACATGGTTACAATGTGCAGCGCATACATGGTTACAATGTGCAGCACATACATGGCCCTGAAGCTATACTTGGCATATCACATCAGGTAAGTTGTCGAAACAAATGAACACCGTCCTTTCGATGCTGATCTTGTTAGTCTTCGGCTTAAGAGCAGTCTCCAAAACAGCAACACAGTAGAAGTTGCTGAACTTGTGAACAGCCCAGTAGAGAGTTGGCATGGTCAGGGAGCCTAGTGCGTCGCGATCGATGCCTTGTGGGATCACGGCAGGAGCTTCGCTGTTCACCACTGGTGACAACGGGTCAGTTTCCCGAGCGAGCCCCGAACGCTTTGCAACGATGGGCTCTGGTGAACTTGCCTTCCGCTTCCTTTCCTCTCGTCCTGCGGGGAGGTCATCACTCAGGTCCTGGGGTACACTTGGCAGCAGAGTCGGTACCGCGTCTGGCGTAAGCGCTGGGTGTCCACGAGGGATCCTCACTTCCTTTCCGCCGATGATATGGACGTAGTCTCGAAGGATGAAGCGGGGCTCGAAGTGCAGCTCGCAGACAGCGCTTCTTTCTTCAAGACGCTTGTCCGATCGCTGCAGATTCTTCTCCCAAAGATCTCTTTTGGCTCTGTCCTTTGGAACGCCGAAAAGGGACGCCGTTTTCACTCCTTTCACTCGTATGAGGCCCGTTTTGCAACCAGGTGCAGAGCAAGAGTTCTTTCACTGTTTCGCCGGCGGCATTTCGGCGCTACCCTTACGCGTTCACCATCCGCAAAATCAGAACACAAGATTCAAAGCATATTACGATCGAACACACGGAACTATGAAATCGTGGTCCCGACACGGGCACCGCTCGAAGAGAAAACACACGGAACTATACTCTGTTTCACCTTGTGTCGAACCTCAGGAAAGGCTACAAGCGCGAGCTCCTTGCTCTAGGGCACATCTCGGCGGCACAAGCTCTCGTGCACCAAAGGCAGCTGCCAACGCTATGAGCTCGCGCTTCTAGCCTTCGCTGCGGTTTAACATAAGGTGAAACGGAGTGTACAAAATCGTGGTACCAACACGTGCACCGCTCAAAGTGAAAAAAAAGGCGGGCTGCGCGATTTGTTTTCGGATAACTCGTCTACAGCGGCGCCACGAACTGTCAATACACGCGCCCTCACAAGCTCCCGTTGCCGAGCCACTCCGGTCCCAACACTACCCAAGTATTCTAGTACACTGTATCGAGACTGCTCTTTTTAAAGGGGGAGTAATCGCACGCGCGTCGCGGAGCGAGCGCGCGCGTGGCGGAGGAGAGGCTGAAAGCAATTCGAGAATTTTAACATTTTGCTCCACTAGTTGAAAGTCCGGCGGTTGGCTTTTTTTGTGTTCAATTTGGTTTACTGTCCAAGTCTGGCAAAAAAAGAAAAAAAATCATGGCGAAGTGGTTACCGTGCTTGGTTTTCGTACGGAGGCTCCGGGTTCGATTCCTGAGAGCGACGCATCTTCTATTCATTCTTTCATCTAGAGTTCTCGTAAGTTCGAGAACCTGGTCGTCTGATTGAGGTACGAATGTTCTACTCAGATTGTTCCAGAAACCCACGTGGGTATATAAGAGAAGGACGAGCCAGAGTTAGCATCACCCAAGCGCTCAATCCTGCGGTTTCGCCGACATCGACGCCTTCGACGCTAACCTTCTACTTTTGTTTTGGGCACAAGTTCGCCCCATTAAAACATTTAGTTTCCCCAGTTATTCCCCGCATCATAATATCTTATTTCTGAAAATATGTTGTATACAAATGCGATTTCCGTATCTTAAACCGTCATTTTTAAATGTCCTCACAAAAACAAGATTACACAAACTAACTATCTCTGACAGAGCCTTTAAATCGCGTGGATTTTATTTTGCGTCCTTAGTTTATTGGACAATGCCAAGGTTTTGAGTGATTTGCACTGATAAAATATTTATTAAAAATGCGGCCAACTTGTTCTTAGTTCACAAGCCTTGTATTTTAATTTAACAAAAAGGAGTCCAGGTGGCCGTGCTTTAAAAGCATGTATTTGTAAGCAGGTGTACAAAATGAAAGCTAGATTTCGCCGTAATTCTCATCTAAGCAAACATAAACTAGAGAATTTCGCGACTATAATGAAAGCTAAACAAAAGAGAGTGGCGAAAAAAGACACGTCCACACGCCCGTTCAATTATCGAAGGTTTAGTTGTTAAAGTGTGGTCAACCTCGTCAAAATTATTCTTTAAATTTTATCACATTTAACAAAATACTGTAGCACACTCTAGTCGATTTCATACAATTGGTTTCATGCACATAAAATCACATATTCATCAATCGCCCTTTGTACAATTTTTTTCTCACAATAACCTAAGCCCTATTACGACCAAAACTATTTGTATATGTATAATGCAAGCGTCAACTAACTGTGCTTCACGAGTGCGTGAGCGATTTTCAGTGTAAAATTTACCAGTCCCCAAAACATTTACAATTATTAATGTCGTCAGTTTAAAGAGCTGTGGTTCGCGCGAATCTAAAATTATTAGGCGAGTATCTTTGATTGGACATTAGATAGCTATATTAAGAACGACGGTAACGTGAAAACTTTCATGCTAACGTGAGTAACGCTTGTGTAAGACACTCTTTTACAGTGCAAAAGCAACAAACATTGTACATACCAAAACAACAAACAAAGAAAAAAGTATCCAACAAACCGTTTAGGAGTCCGAGGGTTTCATTAGATCCCGTTTCATTGATGTCGGCTATTATGACATTAGCACCTTCTCGGGCCAGCACCTGGCAGACACTCCGGCCGATTCCACTGGCACCACCGGTAACAATTGCCACTTTGCCTTCCAGTAGACGCTTTGGAACACTTTTTACCTTACTTACTTCATTGTCGGGAAAAGCGTCCGTATCTGACACATTCCCTTCTGTGATTAATGCGTCGCATAAGCAACACAAAAGCAAATACCCGATTACGTGGCTGAGAAAGGGAAAATGAAGCATGTTAGATACTAAGGAATTAAGATGAGAAGAGAGACAGGCGCATAAAGCGGCAGCCAACGAGGTAACACCTTACCAGAAATAAACAACGTTTATATACGACGAATAACCGTCACGCGCTTTCCGCTGTCTATACAGTTCTCACTGAAGATTAACCTTTAACATTTCCAATATTCTTTTTTGCTAGCTCTAAACTAAAAGAAGCAACAGCGAGCGGGTAGCTGGCGTCCACCTACGTCACTGGAAGGCCAAGAACGAAATCCAACATCTTCACACGAAATCGCAAAGTGTTGTGTGTATGTTTATACAGCCGGATGTTTGTCTGCCTAAGGGGGCGTCTGGTGTCTCAGCTGTAGATGAGCCATTTAGACAGTGCGGTACAACCACTAGCCTGGGGTCTTTCACATGCACCACGCAGTAGCTATACGCGACCGCACGCCGGTGCGATGCTCATCCAGATTGAAACAGGCAGGGGTGGGGTTTGAACCCAGGATCCCTGGGTTCTCCAGAGCCTGTTTTCGCTCCTTGTGCTCCGAGCTGGTGTGCGCTAGCACACTCGGCCAATGATTATCCTTCTTCATAAATAAACATTCCAATATAATCGATGTTCGAAACCAAGATGTAAGAGCTGCATTTGCATTATCTTGAGTGCGTATCAATTACTGTGGTTAGCCAAACGTCGACTGCTATGTATAAGAAGACAGCTTAGGGAATATTATTTATGTTTGCTGTGAAAATTTTGTTTTGCACTTTAAAAGTATTGACACTAGCCACTCGAGTAGCTTGTGGTCGAAAACTTGTTCGCAGCTGATAAATTAAACCCTCCGGATATAGAAACGCTGAAAATTTACTATATTTTGCCGGCATTTTTCGTAAACACTCGTTTCATCATTCTGACGTATTATGCTTGCAGTTGCTATGAAAAGATTTCAAGCTACGAAAATCGCCGTTTGTTTTTTGACGTTTTTTTTTCAACTTAGTTAACCCTACTGGAAACGAGCAAATCAGAGAGTTGTTTTTCTGAAAGCTTTAATAACCATTACCGTATCGTTGTAACTTTATTGTATAGAATAAATAGTAATTGGAATTTCTTTGAAAAACTATGAGTATAGACCGACACGCGGACTTGACGTCACGGAGCTGCGGCGGCGCTGCGATCGCGCCGGAGCCGGGTGGTGTGGGCAGAACAGCGCGCGTTTCGCATGGGCGTCATAGAATTTCAGCATGCCGCGAAGCTGTGTTGCCGTTAATCGCACCGAAAGGTACAAATAAAATAGCGGAGTGAGTTTCCACAAGTTCCCGGCAGATTCTGAAAGGCACAGATGGTGTATAATATCCGTAGATCAAAAATAATGATCGCCTCGCGCGAACGACCGTTTGCGCGGCAAGCACTTTCTTGAAGGCAAGCGCGGCTTCCGTTTCAATCTCCGTCCCGAGGCTTGCTTATTTGCAGCGAAAGCGTCGTTTGGTCGAGACCACCCGGCTTTTGTTCCCACGGTGTTCGCGCACAAAGCACCGGCCAAGCTCTCGTCGGAGGCTCGCTACGCCCGCTCCACCAAGCAGAAGGGGATCGGCGGCCGAACGGCAGTGTTGTAGGCGTTACCGAAAAAAGTAACGATATACGTTACTCGTTACTTGCAAATAAAAGGTACGCTTTACGGAGCTACGTTACCCAAAAATAAAAGGAACGCGTTACCGCTACCGGTAAAAAGTAAGGCACGTTACTTTTGTGTCACTTTTTAGATCATGATTAAACTTGTTTACTGTTTTGACAGTACACTTTAAAAAAAAGCCCGTGCGTCTGCTTTCCCGCACAACACTCGGAGAGCCAATCACCGCAACTTACGGAGGCAGCTCAGCGAATGAAAATGCCGAAATATATGTTTTGACCAAAAAAACGCAGTCCGAGTTGTGACATTAAGCAATGCAAGCGTGACGTTTTGCATTGCTTAATGTCACAACTCAGACTGCGTTTTTGGTCTAAACATATGTTTCGGCATTGTCATTCGCTGAGCTGCCTCCGTAAGTTGCGGTGATTGGCTCTCCGAGTGTTCTGCTGGAAAGTAGACGCACAAACTTTTGTAGAGTGTACAGGTATGCATAAAATCATATTTCAAGAAACATTATGCTAATGCAGAAACTGGACATAATTACTTTTTTTCTTTTCACGGTTTCACCTAAATACTCACAAGAAAAAACGCAAAGAAAAGCGCAGGAAACTTAGAAATTCCCATAACTTGACGCCTAAAAACACGGAAAAAATTTAAGTGTAATTTCTTAAAGACTTGGGAAGTAGTAAAAAGTAAGGTAACTACGCTACTTGAACTAGTAAAGTAAGTACGTTACACGTTACTGTGTCGAAAAAGTAATGAGTAGGTTACTACGTTACTAAAAAAAGGAACGCGTTCCTGGTAACGCCTTTATTTTGTAACGCGTCACCGCCAAGACGGCAGAATGGACAAAGCGTTACTGCTTGCCATGCCTTGTGGTCATGAGGTCAATAAAAATATACCTTGACTTGAACACGCTGTGTGTATTTAATCAATTAATAAAAACACTTCCGCCGACCCACAGTCTGCTGATCCCGCCGGCAGTGCGGTAACCAACTCGCAGTAATCGTAGGCCTCGAGAGACTTGTAGGCCTGCACCATGTCGGCCAGTGAACTCGCTTGGCGAAAAAACTAAATAAACGACGACGTGAGCCGTCGACTCCGGTGGCAGCAACTTCACGTGGGAAGTCTAGCAGGCCTTGTTTGCTGCGTACGGATCGTCTAAGGCAACCCGTCCGCGCGCAGTATGTCTCGATACCGCTGCCATTCAGGCTCGGTTAGCGAGCTCAGATAGTCGGGCATAACGTACGACATACATTGTCCGGAAATATGATGCACAAATAACGCTAGAAGCGTCACTACAACGTCAACAACGAGCGCATGCCACGCAAAAAAACGGCGGAAACACGAAGAGCCGGGCCGCTTTTGCCTACATAGCTTCCGCGCATGCGCGGCCATCCGGCCGTGTTGGTAAACAGAGCCGCTCCGCGTGTCGGTCTATAACCAAGCTAATATAGTAATAATAATGCTTTATTTTAGACATACGCGTGTCTAGAAGGTTGCTGCAAAAGAAGGCACCATTTTCTCAGATGCTCATTGGTCGCCGGATTAGCAAATCAATATCACGCCGTAATAAAAATCCTAATACCATACTGTTCCGTGTCGTAAAGGTTAAAAGGTGTTACTCGTGAAAAGCTTAAAAGGGCCCTGCAAAAACTTTTTTACTTTTTTTTTTAAATTCGCACCGTACCTCAGCGCACTGAACATGGTAACTTAATGAAACATTTCTTTTCTCGAATTTCGCTTTAGTTTAAAAGTTATAGGCAAATTAAAATTACAAAACAAGCAAAAAAGAACCTCCTTCATGACGTCTTTGGTCGCTTGAGTGGCCGTGAACTAGAGGACGGGTAATGAGCTCAGCGAGCGCTCACGGCTGCCCTACTCCGTGTCGACGACTCGAGAGGCTGCCACTAAAGCGTGTTCTGGATAGGCTGTGTGAAGCGGGCAGTCAGGGCGGCTCGCATTGCATTTGCTGCGCGCTTAAACACCAATTCGTCATGACACTTCATTAGCCACAAACGACAGCAAACATGGGGTAAAGATCAGTTCAGAACAGGAGCCACTTCGCGCTGCCATACCGCCAAACGGCCAAATCGCAAGCCAAACCTTCTTGCCGAAGGCCTTCGGAACGCTCGGAACCGGTCGGATCCTTGAGCGCGTATACGACCGCAGCGCCGCCGCGTACATCCGGGACCTTTCTACGCTCGCCTCTTGTTTGTGCCTAATCCCACTATACCTTTCTAGTATGCGCCGCCTCTTCCACAACTTGGGGGCGGGTATGTCGACGGGTAATTTCTTGTTTCCGTACTTTATAAACTGCATTTGTTTCTTGTCCGATCTTAAATGCTGAACAAAAACTACTTTTATAAATAATTAAGTGGTTCCCGCCACTTTTATTTTACATTTCGCCTGAAAGGAAGCTTTTAGCGGCTCTGACCCCAGGACCAAAGACTTCACATTTCGCGCGCTTTCGTCACCGCGGGTCGCCCCCGTAGGTAAAGGAGGTTTCGGCGTCGTCTGGTTAAAATTTGACGAACTGATATTTAGTTTCTCTCTCCGTGCCCGCTAGCTTGCCCGAACCCCAAGAGACGTGAAAACAGCAAAAAAGGTAGACGCTTAAATGTGATTGCAGGGCCCCTTTAACCTCTCCCACCGGTGTCTTTCGCCATTGATAGGAAAATGTTAAAGTGTCTTCCATGGTTCCCCCAACAAAATTTAACCCGTGAGTATTACGACATGTGCGGATGCAGCCGGGAGCGTGTTGCAATTCGAAATGCATGTGGACAGCCGGCATATACCCCGGAACTACGAAGCGCTATCTTTTTCGCAATGTTTGAAATAAAGGCTACTGATTAATGACCTTTTTGATATATCCATTGGCTCCTCCAAATGCCCAAACAGATTCAATAAAATATTTTAATTACTTTTCGCACATCGTTGATTTAAAACGCGCTAGAATTGTGGTATTAATTTTTTTTTTATTTTAAGAGAAGTGTTGTTATAAAGTATGACAATTTGACTTACAAAGTGAACTTAAAACAAAACTCATTTTACTAGATCTTGTAGAAAACATGTAACCTTTTGTGACACTAACTACATTGCGAAATACTGAATCTTCAATTACACTTCAAAGAGGTTATTTGTAAAACAATCTATACTTTTTTTACTCTACATGTTTAGAGTCCAAAGAGCTGATAGCGAAACTATAAAATAGTCTATTTTTTATCACCAAGAAACATGTTCTTGGTCTTCAGACTATCATACCTCACGTCTCTCCCCAAGAGATGGGGAGGTAGCGTTCTGGGCCGCATATCTCGGTGCTGTCTATCGTGGACGTTTTTCTAGGATGACGTACTAAGTTGGTGGCGATAGACAAGTTACCATTACAAATCACTGTGTTCTTATTTTTATTAGCAATATTGCTAACTCTCGGATACACTTTTCCTAAAGCCGCAGTTTCTCTTTGACTCTCTCCTTCACGGAAAGACTCTTGCATGGCGCTCTTAAAGCTTCTGGCTGCAGCCCCCGTCTTGGTTTAGCGTTTGATTTACACGCGCTCTCATAGAAATGGGAGGTTAGGTGAAAGTGTACGCGCTCGAGTCGATATCCCTGACAGCGTAAAGTATAAACCACATGTAAGAGATTTTGCGAGCGACGAGACAAGCGACGGCGACCCCTTCGCTGTCGATCGGTCAGTCGCGCAACGAGGCAAGGCGCATGAAAACGACAGGAGCAAGCGACCAAGGCGTTGAGCGACGTTTTCTAGAAATCCAAAAACCGAGCGACGCGACGAGCGATAGTGAGAAAACGTTGTCGCTCGTCACTGACTCTCGTCGCTGTCGCCGTCGTTCGCTAAATCGCTTACATTCGGTTCAACCTCTATACTCACGCTAGCGCCGACTTCCACTACCCGCTGACCAGGCAAACGATAAGGATATTCCAATATGTCACAACATTGGCGTGCATTCGCTAAGAAAATATATATCTCAAATTCCTCCAGTTTGACATCGGGATCCGTTACTTGTTCTGTTGTCACCTTGGCGGCACGGTCACTAAAGAGAAACTAGTCAGTTTGTTTTATCAGGAATTATGGAAACCTTATCTACCCACTGTTAGTGCAAGAACTCTGGCATTTCATATCAACAGTTTAGAAAGTTTAGAATAAGCTGAACACAAGCGGTGACTTAATTTTCCGAGTTCCATAAAAACAAAATTACTAAGGGCCGTATATGTTATCCCGTCGGGTTCTGGTACGCTTCCCTGTTTGGCTGAGTGAATAGCCTCGAGCAGCAGCCCATGTTGAAAGATTCTTCCATTCCCCGTTCCTTTGGTGGTTTTGACGCCCAGTTATTTGAGCGTTTTCTGCCTACCTATCTCGTCGCCGTGATGTGCGGGAACAATATTTAACCTGCATTTACCGCCAGCTCCTCCTCCGTCATTTTCAGGCAAAGAGCAAGGTTCTGAGACGCGTTCCGACTCTTGCGGTTTTTTTCTCGTTCATACACCTGTAAGTCCGCCAGGGCTTCCAGATACCGGCACTTGAGTTGTACGATGATGAGCAGTGACTTCTTCATTTATGCCGGTATAGCTCTTTGGAGTATTTCATAGCCATGGCTTTCGTTCTGTTCAGCTTGATCTTATGCGCTGTCGTCCTGCTTCTCCTGAATCGTAATAACACTTGCAGGTTACAGGCCCATAGGTTCAGAAGGCGCTTGTATGGTGTCGGATCGCCTTGCTTGACGCTAACTTGAATTGTTTCCTGATTCATCGCCTTTCAGATGCTTTCCTCGATGTCTTCGAGCCGCTCTAGCTCTGCTTAGAATCAGCTCCCGGAATCCGTCCCATTTATGATCGCTCTAAGCTCCTTATCTTTCCGCCCGCTCTAGTGTATGACTGTGATCCTGATGAAGTAGTGGTCGCTGCCCTGTGTGTTCCCCCTTGGTGTCCATCGGATGTCGAGGCGCTCTGTGGCCCACGAGAAATATGGTGTAGTATCCTTCTGGCGTTGTTGTTGGGCCAGTCGCCTCTTGACCCCTTGCTCGTTGCAAAGCTCAAGCCTGGCTGTTTGCATGGCTGCGATGAAGTCTCGGCCTTTCTTTGTGTTGGGGTCGTATCCCCATTCGCGGTGTTGTGCGTTAAAGTCTACCCCGACGATCAGTAGGTCTTCCATCCGCCAGCTCGGATAGTTTTAAGATCCATTCTGTCGTCTCTCGATTTGTTAGGGTGATGGGCTTTATGTAGACAGACGCCACCACCAGTTTGAGGTTACCTCACTTTAGTTGGGCAGTAACTACCTCCATCTTTTCCCAGCAGAGTACAGTGGTGTCTAGCTGCGTCTGTGGTACGTTTTGGAGTACGCAGACTGCAACCCATCCCTTCTTTTCAAATGGGATTCTTCTCCCTGCAGCTTGGTTTTGATTTGATGGTCGAAGTTAGGTAGAAGTTGAAGCCGGTGATTGTCATGTCCGGTGTTTTAGTCTCCTGCATTAGTAGAATTTCTTGTGGCGTATTTCTTTCAAAGCGGAGCTTGAGCCCCGCTTCTCTTGCCGAGAACGTGTTGAAATTCCACTGTACGATAAGTATTGGTGCCATCTTGGTCTGTTCGGGTTCGTTATTTCTATCTGCCATGTTTGAGTTCAGCAATTTTCTTAATCTCTCCGAGTACTCGGAATACCATATCAATTCCCATTTCCATGTCTTTCTCGACTTTGGCGATTTCGGAGCATTGCTTCTTAAACCTTGCTTTAAGTGCTTGTACTTCCTTCCTCCAGTCTGATTGTTTAGTGGTCCGAGCCATCGTGCACTGGGCTCATTCTGGGATCCTTCTTGGGGCGGCCATCTTCTTATTGGTGTCAACTGTTGGCTTTCCTGGGCTGGGAAGAATTTGAACGACCTCCTACTCTCTGTTGTGTTGACTGCGAATTTGGGCGTGCGAGGTCGCGGTCGATTTGGGTGCTGCTGGGTAACTTACTCTCCGTTGTTTCGGTTGTGGTGACTTTGCGGGCTGCTTTTTCTATGAGATCTTCCTCTTGGTACAATTGTTGTTGGTTGCCACGTGGGGCCCTCCGCAGTTCTTACAATGTGGATCCCATGCGCACTAAAACGTCTCTTCTTCGTGGATCTGCCCGCATTGGTCGCATCGGCTCTCTCTGCTTGGGCATACGTCCGTTTTGTGCCTAATGTTGTGACAATTGAAGCAGACTATAGGTCCTGGACGGTACGGCTTCACAATGAACACGTTTCTGGACAATTTACGGAATCTGCTGGGCAGATATATACACTACTTTCAGTTTCGTTGAGTTTTTTTTCCCCCACGAGGCGGCAATGTATTATAGCTAAACACGCAGCAGAGGATGAGCGATACCCGCTGCGAACATGACGTCTTCATTAAGTGGCGCACCTCCTCAAAAGCAAGTGAAGGCTCGGGATTCGATGGCGTCTCCGTTCAATCTTGTTACTGAAACTAGCACACGTGAGTCAGGAAACAATGTCGGACCATGAAAATTGAGTTTCGACAGCAAATATTTGTGAAATATGCACGGAACATTGAAACCTGCGGCTCAATAAGGCTTGTTTTGGTTTCTATTTTGGTTTTCCATTTCTTTGCTGGTCTCACGTTAAAATCCGTGCGGTTTGTGCTTGCTGACATGGAGGTTAGATTAGACAACTTTAGGTTAAGTTTCTGTATATTGTAGTTTCATGTTTCCACGTATGGTTATTTCTTATAATCAAATGCTCAGCTGAGGAATAGCGCTCCTCGCGCTGCGCGCCTCTTCGAAAGCGTTTGAAGCTTCACGAATCGAGCGCGTCTCTCGTCAATTTTGTTGATAACGACTAGCACGAATGAGTCGGGAGGTGATGCCAGATTATAATATTTTAGTCCTGACAGCGATGATTCGTAAAATCAGCCCGAAAACATCTATGACAGCGCGTCGGTAAGGCTTGTTTTGGTTTGAATGTATTTTGCTGATGTCTGGTGCAAGTTAGAACGATTTGTGCTTGTCTTCAATAACTCTTTTGGTTAGATTAGGTACTCTAGTTCGAGTTTCTATGTACTTGTGGTTTACTCCTCGAGATGGCTATTTATTGCGGACAAACACGCAGCCGAGGAGATAGCGCTCCACGAAAATATCGTGGGGGATTCCCATCTGAGTGGAAGTATTTCAAATAAGAGAAGGAGGCAAAAAGAGGTAATTTTCGGTGTCTACGGGATCAAAATGTATTATATCTTTCATGAAAAGACCGACGCGGTGTACACACGATGAACACTGTACGTGCTCAACAACTGCATCACAAGCCTCCCCATAAAATTGACAAGCGGAGACACTGAATGATCTGTTAGCAGGAGCATGAAAATTAATAAAAATACAAGTGTCTTCTGCAGCACCTGCTACTACAGTGTCTGCTACATTTGCCCCATCCAGAAACGGCTTCAAGGAATGGGACCACACCACGATGGCTGAGACTATATGGTAAAACGTTATGAGTTTTTTTGTTTCTTCTTCTAGGACACTGCTATTTTCAGCATGTCTTGCTTTTGCAATTTATGCATATTTTGCATATTTTGTAATTCTTAGATGTCATTTTTTGCCTAGATATCCGCTTATCTTTCAATTTCATCGTTTTGACAATAATAATGTTTCGATTTAGGGAAGTAAATTTAGAATAATTTATTAGCCTTCTTTATACTTATATTCCTAAAAGAGCATTTATTGTGGCGCATTTTAAAATACTAAAATCAATTTGAGCCAAAAATTTAAAAAATTGGGATTCCCACAAATGGGCAGTTTTTCCGCGAAGGAAATAGTTCAAGAGAAACTGCCACTTTAAGAAAAGTGTATCCGAGAGTTAGCAACCTTGGTAATAAAAATGAGAACTCAACCACTTTTAATGGTACGCTTGTCCATCACCACCAACATAGTACGTCAGACTAGACAAACGTCATCCGCTTTGTTATTCTGCCACAACGATAGCAGCGAAATATGCGGCAGAACACTGCCTCCCCATCTCGTGGGGCAAAGACGTGAGAGTATGATAGTTTGAAGACCATGAACATGTATCTTGGTTATACAAATTAGACTATTTTATAGCTTCGATACCTACTCTTTGGACTCTAAACATGTAGAGTAAAAATATATTGTTTTAAAGGTAACTTCTGTGAAGTGTTCTTAAAAATGTAGTATATTGAAACGTGTAATCACAAAAGATTGCACGTTTTCTCTAAGAACTAGTAACATGAGTTTCGTTTTTAGGTTGACGCTGTATGTCCAATTGTTAAACTTTATAGGAACACCTCTTTAAAAAAGAAATTGAATACCACACTTCTAGGGCGCTTTAACTCATGGGCCGTGCGAAAAGTAATTGCATTTTTTGATTGAATCATTTTGGGCATTTGGAGGAGCCAATCGCTATGTCAAAACGGTAATTAATATGTAGCCTTCATTTCAAGCGTTGCAAAAAAGATAGCGCTTCGTAATTCCTGGGTATATGCCGGCTGTAAACATGCATTTTGGATTGCAACACGCTGCCGGCTGCAGTCGCATATGTCGTAATCCTCGTGGGTGAAATTTTGTTGAAGCAACCACGGAAGACACTTTAACAGCTTCCTATCAATGGCGCCAGCTTTGCCCGTGTAACATCTTTTAACCTTTACAACACGGAAGAGTACAAGTTTAGGATTTTTATTGCATCAAGTTAT